>JANHGN010015044.1:39264-68557 GCA_024605025.1 Megaceryle maxima | reverse complement strand
AGGCTATTTCTAGTACCTGAATTTTTATGAGTTCTTGTTCTTTCATGACAATAGCAATCTTCTTGTTTGATTTATCGTTCTCCTTTTTTTTTTTTTTTTTTTTTTTTTTTTTTTTTTTTTTTTTAATGTTAGCTTTTTAACAATGTTTTCTGGGCTATCCTTGAAAGGTAGACACAGAATATCTATGTCAAGCTATTGCAATATTCTTGCAGCAGAAACACTGATTTTTGGCCAGATTTGTTTGGAATTATGATCAATATGGAGTTTTTTTTATATATATATATTTCCCCCCCCCATCCCCGTTCCAGGCTATGACCTCATTAAGGTATATCATGTGAAATCAGAAATATCTGAATGTTGAGCAATAGCTTTGGCATTCAAATCTATGAAAATCATCTGTTAGTCTTCTGATATCCTCATGCAGATTGCTCAGACTCTCTCACAGATGTCATTCTTTACGTCAGGATATACACATCAGTTTACATTTTGACTTTATTTTAAAGTCCATATTTCTCAGATCTCTCATTGCATCCTGTTTCAGTGAATGGAAATGGTCTGTTGACTCAATAGTCTCAGTTTCTTCCACTTCCTCACTCATCACCAAATGTGAGATGCTGAGTTGGCATCAAGTCTCTAACTCATGACTGCTCTGCAGCTGCTTCCTTCCTATGAATTCAGGCTGCTGCTGCTCCGGTACACTGAGTGTCTGAATCCCTTCTTCCCTCAACAGAGCTTGAGGACATACTGTCTCTGAGATGGATGGATGAAGTGGGAGTTGGATATGGCTGAACTCATTAGGTCCCACGTAGTTTGGTGATGAAGATTTTAGATTGATTTTGCTGTCCTGGCAGCCACAAATTGCCTGGGCAACGAGCAGCCACGCTGGATATAAACATCCTGTTACACACTGCCAGCATAGCATTTATCACTCTGACTTAGTGCCAGAGGAGGAACCATTTCTAAAACAAAGGAGTTTTGTTTAATGCTTTACAAATGCCAGGAGTGCTCCTTTTTTTTTTTTTTTTTTTTTTTTTTTAGGTTCTGGTGTGCAAACGCTTCTATATGGGAACAGAGCAAATTAATTCAGTAGGATTGTTCCAGTGGGTGAAAGAGTTAGGGCCTTAAAACTATAGGAAATGAACCTTTTCCTCCAAATCTTTGTAAGAATTTCTGAGAAAGAGATATTCACTCCCTTATGCTCCACAAACACAGCCACACTACTGCACTGGCCTATGCTGTCTTCAAAGCACGACATGGAAAGGCAATGATAAAAATCACATGTCAGGAGAAAGCCTCCACAGTAAATACAGTTTAATCTGTAGAGGAAACTCCTGGGTCCAGTCCTACAGTTCTCAGGCAAACAAAGCTTCTACTGAATTTACAAGGGGAAAAAAGTCTTCTGTCCTAAATGGGCACGCTCCTTTGAATTAAACAGAATTTACTTACATCAGCAAAAATGAGTCACTGAACATGTAGATTACATGCCCTACAGAGTAGGGTATACGTAACAGAAATTTAAATCAGATGAATGAAGTATTTTAGCAGAGATCTTCTTCATGATATAAAGACAGTTACGACTTCTCATGGAGAAAATTAAAAAAAGATCAGAAGACTAGTGCAAAATATAATCTTTCTGAAGAGGAGATGTTAGTTAAGCTTAGCATGGGTATCTGAAGTTTGGTTTACAGAATACAAAAGGACAGGGAATTTCAATTAAGATACAAGTTGACTTTTTAAAGTGTTATGCAAGTCTAATGCCTACTCTCTAAATTTATTCCAGATGCTGACCTTCAAGAGAGAGATGGTTTAGGATAATCAGCACCTGTAACAGGTAAGGTATCTCCAAAATTTGTTTCAAGAAATGTAAATGTATCAATTTTTCATGAGAAATTTTCTGGATTTATTCTTCAGTTATGATTTTTACATCCTAGAGCAACATTTGGTCCAATTTTTGTGGTCGCAAAGGGGAGTGTAAAAACTCCCCAAGAATAGATCTTTTGAGTTGTGGTTTTCAAATCAGAGATAGGATGAAAACCTTAAGCAATGTGCAAATATTCTGTTTTTCCCTTTGTTTCACTTTCCAAATAATTTCTTACAATGAACAAACCCAACACAGTTTCAGAACACAGGTCTTGGTGTGCTGCACTTGGCTACAACAGGGCTCATTTGGAAGAGCTTTACTGGTTCTTACATTCTGAAATTACACTGGACTGACTTCTTCAGAGATTGGGAATCTGATGTGAGAATTATATGCTTAACAAAGAAAAACTGTGAAACAGTGTTTACCTTAATCAAATAATAAAATCACCATTTGAAGGTCATATCTGTTCCAAGGTGGTTTTTAGAGACCAACAGCACTTTGGCACTAAGGATGCTAGAGAAAAAAAGTCTTGTTGCTTGTGAAGGGGCTTATTTCTCATTTTTCATTTCTGTTTGTAATCACTGTCATCTTTGTTTCTTATGCTTTGGATAAAAAAGGTGACTTTTATATTTATTGAACCGGGTTTCAATAAACATTATGCAATATAGTAGACCGGGGAATGATTTATTGATAATTTGTCACTTATATTTATGAAAGCGTAGACCGTGAAGCCCCAGAGCTGGTAAATCATATTATGCAGCTACAAATGTTTTTTTATTCTTTGCTGCCAAAAGTGCACCATGTAAACTGATTGCCTCACCAAACCCCCGGGGCCTGATAATGATGCACTTGCTAATACAAAGGAAGGAGGGGTGAGGAGAAGACAACTAATTATAAGTTTATTTTTGTTTCAATATGTTTGCCATTTAATCTAAAGTTCCATAAACAATAGATTGATGAAATATAATTAGGAGGAAGATTACAGTTTAATGAGGCAAAAGATTGGGAAAGAATGTAAATGGAGCAGTAGGCTGTGCAGAGTTTTTAGCTGTTTATTATTGTACAGCTGTAAGGCACTTTTCACACAGTTCCCACATGGAAGCAGCTGTTAGCTCTTCCCCATTAGAAAAAAAAGGTTCATAGTTCATTTTTATCCACTTGTTCCAGCCTAGTTATGTTCACTACAACACTTCACTGAGTCACAGCTCTTAGCCTCAGCTGAGACTGTCAGGATGGGCACCCTGTCTTCATTTGCCACTTTGCCATTCACTTATCTCATCTGGCAACCTCTCAAGCAACAAGCTGTTCCACTCCTTGTAATATGTTTATCTTCCACAGTGATGTCAGCAAAAGTCAGCAAATCTAATATTCATGCTCAAACAGATTTGTTGCTGCTCTTTGTTTATAAGAAAGGGCTCTATATCACCCCTGCAGCTGCTTCCTCTTCACCAAGCTTTGTTTTTGCACGGTACTCTTCAGATAGGCCTTGGGAGCTGTAAAAAGATTGGGCCCATTTGAGTTAACATTTTTTTTGTGTTGTGTTTGGTTTTTTTTTTTTTTTTTTTTTTTTAAATTAAGAAACCAACCAACATCTCTTTTTTTTTTTTTTTCCCACATTGCATGTTATGAAACCTACATTTTTCCCTCAGCTTGTCAAGATCTCATACACAAGATAGAATATAAAAGGCAAATAAGAGAGGCGTTTCTTTAAAAAGCAGTCACTGGGAAAGAAAAAAAGTAGGCAGACTTTCAGGAATGAACACTACAGTAACATTTCTCTCGTAGCACTTAAACAATTTCACATTATGGGCCAAGATTTCACTGCCCTGCACCCTGCACAGGCATTTACATTGGTGCAAAGTGAGTGTAAATCTTTACTATTTGAGACAGGTTATATATTACATTTGGTGCCAAGGTATTGCACATGCTACAGGGAATTAGAGAATTTGGTGCTATTTTTGTAGCGATTTATATATTCTGAGCTTCTCAGTTCACAGCACTGGGACTATCTCAGATGCTTTATAAGACACTTTCCCTGTGGGCTTATATCAATGGATATTTCTAATGTACCTTATGGATGATAGTCCTACCAGTTAAGACAGAGTGTTGCAGTATATGCAGGACTGGCATTAGGCATGATATTTCTAAACAATTTCTCAGTCTGGGTGAAGCATGCTTTTCTTCATTTGTTCTGTTTTGAGATTAGATTTTATATATATATATATATTTTTTTTTGTTTGTTACTTTACCATTCAGTCAAATGATTGGCAAGAGCTTACTGCAATTATTTTTACTTATCCCAGCACAGGACAAATCTGGGGATCTGGGTTTAACCAGGTGGCAAGGATGACAGTTCCCTTTTCACTAATATACAAAACAGCCTGGTTCTAAAACTTTGCTTTTTAAAACAAACAAACAAACAACAGAGAATTGCTTTAAACATTGAATGAAACTCTGGTCTCTTGAAGATATTTTGCAGTTAGCTTCCAAAGGACAATTTATTTCATAGTTTCCAAAACATCTTTCAACATTAATATACATTACACTTAAAAAATTTAACATTTCTGAGCAACTCAGGAGTAGAATTCTGTCCTGATTTCTAAAAAAAAAAACCCACAATAAAAAAAAAATCCAGCAGTATATGTGTGGTGGTTTTTTTTTTTGTTTTTTTTTTTTTTTTTTTTTTAATTCTACCACTATCAAGAGGCCACCCACATGCTTAATCTAGAAGAACCACCTCTAGGCTATGAGTAAGGCTGCTCAGTCTCTGTGCCTCTACAACACTTGGCTGTTTTGCTGACAAGGGTGCCGGTTAAAGCCAATTATGGTGGGGATTTTTATGGTCCAACCAGCTGTCCAGTTGGAATTGGACTAAGACCACCAAGTTATTTCATGTGTCACAGACAGGCATCTGATTGGTGAAATAAAGATGCATATATATTTTTATGAATAGATGTGGAAGCTTTAATTTGCTTTTGTTTGTGGGGTCTTATTTATTACTTGAATGTGTTTGGATGCCTGCTGGGTATTTGTGAAAAAGGGCTGCAAAAGCTGCACGTATTTAATCTGCAGTTCTGGAGCAGAAGTATAGGGTTGTGGTTAAGGCTATTCAGAGTAGAAAAACTATAGACCATTGGAGCAAGAGATGAAATCTGTTGCCAAGATTGTAGACCAAAACCTAAAAACCCATTGCCCCAACTAAGAACCCCACTTGTTATTTATGTATGTATTATCTGTCTGACTATATGTGTTTATTTACTATTAAGGAATCATTTATGCTCAAATATTTTACCTCTCGTTTAGGTGCATTACTATTTCAAATTACAGCACTTAAAATGACTTCCTTACCTACTCTTAAATGCCTGTTTTCCTTGTTTGATTAGTTCATACACCTAAAGTGCTTTCCTATGTGCAATTTTTATTGATTTCCCTGTTAGGCCAGTCTTTTTTTTTTCATCCTGTCTTTAACATGAAAGTCCTTTGCAGCAACTTAGGAGAGAAATTTTAAAATTTCAAAATCACGACTTGTACAAAAAATTAGAGATGCAATGGTAAAAGTGAAAGCACTGTCAAAAGAGGTCCAAGATACCTTGAGGGTCTTCAGCTATGTCTAATTCTTAGAAAAAGTCCAGCATTAGTCTTCAAGTCACTGGCATAATTTTAAGATACTGACCCCAAAATTCCTGGGTGCATGGATCACATGAATATTTCTCATTATCACATATTTCTCAGAATAACATTACAAAACATTTATAATATGGCCATTATTTCTGATTTTTGTCTTTTTATATACACTTCTAAAGCAAATTGCTTATTCATGGTGTAGAATTAATTAAAGCCTGCAAAAGTTAAATTTGCTGTCTACTTCAGAGCTCCATTATGCAAATCCTAAAACATTTACTGCAGAATATTTGATTATTTGTAGTATCAATACACTCTTAATGTTTGCTTTCTCTCACAGGACATCTTCACTCAGCTTCTTTTCCTGCTGTTTCACTACACCTTTTGCTTTTATTTTTTCCCTTAGGATGTCTTTCTTCATCACCTCATTCTTTTATCTTCCTTTGAATAACTCTTCTACTGTCATCTGACTCATTCTTGCCTTGTTTGTCTGCAGTTCTCACATCCAAAAGTTTGCTCATAATTTCAAGATTACAGTATTCCCACTTTTTCATCTTATTTCCTTCCTTTTTTCCTCCATGCTTTTTCTCCATGTTCTGTTCCTTTCCAGTCACTGATATTCTGTCTTCCTCTTGTTTATTCTCTCTCAAAGATTTTTTGTTTTATTAATAATTATTCCTGTTCTACTGTCAATAGGAATTTCAGACCTTTGGCTGTTTCCCTGGTTTACTTCTCCTCATCTATCCCAAATCTTGTTCCAGTAATTTAGTTTATCTTGTGTTTTTCCAGATTCCCCAAATGTTTTGACTTTTTTCTCAGTCAATCATCTGCTCTTCCAACCTTTTTTCAAATTTCAGCCCTACTTCAAAAAACGTTGACAATTTCATTTTAACTTTTAACTTTTAATTGACTTATAAATCAGTGAAGAATTCTCTAAATGTAGACTTTCTAGTTAGGATAGTACCTTTTAGAACAAGGAACAGTATTCCACAGTGCTGCTTGGATAATAAAATCTGTCATGAGCTCCACATTGTTTTTTCTTCTTTGAAGTAAAGATGACCTCCTATATATGTGAAAGCATATCAACGTGTTAAAGGCTTGGAAAAGTAAATATTTTTTTCTGCCTTAATTTCCTCAGCTGTATTTCTTTCTTGCTTTCCACTAGTCCAGCATGCTAGATAGTATTTAGATTTTTTTTTTTTTTTAATTTGCTATAGTCAGTATCTAAATCAAAAGCAGATAAGTAATACGTATCTATTAATTAATATATATTTAAAATCAATTCCTTCCATTTTTGTATCTTATTACTGCTAACAATTGACGTCCAGGAGCAAGATTTCTGTAATATGAAGCAAGTATGTTAGATGAAACTAATAATTAAGATGCTGATTTACTCTTACATTTAAGCAAGAAGAGTTGTGATAAGCACAGAAAAAGCTTAAGTATACGAATCTCTTTTTCTCTTGGTTAAATTACTGCAATCTGAGATTAGTTGCATGGATCCCAGTGAAGAATTTTATCTCCAAGATACCACTTGGCCAGAAACAACTTTTATGACCATCTAGCCTGTTCTTTAGGGTAACATAACAGAAAGAACTTACACAATAATTAAGTTCCTTTCAAGCCCATTAAATACACTTGAGACTTGAGTCCTTTAGAAGAGCACCTAAGTGTAAAGACCACAGCTAATGGAGAATCCCCCCCCCCCAGTTAATCTGGATTTGACCAAAAGGTACCACCCCTGTGCAGGTAGTTTTAACAGATGAAAAAAGTGTGTGAAACACACTGTAGATTTACAGTGAAGCTGCAAGAAGTTTCCCAAACTAAGTGAGAGGAAGTTTTCTGCTCTAAAAATGTCACTAGTTTTTGAAAATGTTGTGGTCTTGAACCTATACTGACATATGGTAGCTATCAACTGTAAGGCATTGGTCAGCCTTACAGACTTATTTTTTGATAAGAATAACAGAGAACAATGGGAAGAGTTCCAGGGTTTTCCTTGAAAACAAACCTCCCCTCCACCCCCCCCCCAAGAAAAAAAAAAAGTAAAAGAAAAAGAAATTTTTTTTTTTTGGTTGTTGTTTTTATTGGTTTTTTGTTGGTTTTGTTTTTGTAGTTTTAACAGCCTTAAAAAATCTGATATGGAAGCTCTATTTGTCTAAGCATTTCAGATGCACATCAAAATACACTGGGTGTGTACTTCACCTGCTGATATATGCCATACTTCTATAGTATGATAAACAAACTTAGCCAACCATTGTACCATGGAGAGTTTCTGTGTATGTGCCTGAATATCTGCCAGTTGGCCCTAAGGCCATTTCAAGTCCCCAAGTAAGCTGATATTTAGCACCTCATAAAAAAGCTGCGTACACCTGAGTAGAGGAAAAAAAGTGACATTTGTTGGTGGTTTATATGGAGGATCACATTACCTTTCTTAAAAGTAAGAGAAAGATCTTCATCTCTGTGTTTAGAAGGAGAAGGAGTAAGGGTGGTTTTGTAAAAATCTTTGTTTTGGAGAAGGTGTTATTAAAAAAAAAGTAGCTTTGCAGAACAGCAAGAAAGCATACTGATTATAAAACTGCACAAAATCACACTGAATTTTCTTCTGAATTAAAAGATTTACAGTACATTCCTAAGAAAAGTTATAGCTAGTCTGCACTTACCCTCCAGGTACCTGGTGACTTTTCAACTATCATGTGCTGAGAAAGATCTCTCTGAATATGCCCAGATGCGTGTAATGAGTACGCTTGCTTTAAGGCCAAATGAGTAGGCTATGAGCTGAACAGTCTGCTCTGCTTTGTGTTCCTCAAGTGAAATATGAATTTAAACCTAAATACTGAATAGCACCAAATATTTAAAATATAGTTGGTGAATTTTTCCACAGTGCCGGTTTGTTTTCCATTCCCCCCATGACATCTCGCAACTCTAAGTGCTCAATGACAGCCTGTAGAGGTTTCGCCATAATCCACCTTTATCCATTAACAGACACTCAATCACTAAAGTGCTTACTAGACTAAACATATTTATCCAACCAAATCACACTTTACAATGCAAAACTGCCAATCAGACCCCAGCTATTAACAAGGAACTGCTTTAAGGGGATTTTGGTGTTTGTGCTGTGAAGAGCATGCTTACCTCCAACAAACCACTAAACCAAATTAACATAGCTGTATCCTCATAAAAGAAACCAGATATCCTGTTGTGAAAATAGAAAGCTTGGTAGGACAGGGCTCCTTTGATGGCTAACAGTGTGGCAGACGAAGGCTTCAGACTACAAATCTGGTTACCACAGGCTCATTACAAAACTCTAGCATTAAGCTTTTGCTAACTTTAAAAGCAAAATAAAAATGTATCATTTGGGTAACTCAGTAAGTCATCAACTTACTAAGTTACTATTATAATTGATAAGTGCTGTAATTGTTGGATAAGGCTCCTTAATTCTAATTGCTCCTTTGTCCAAGATCATGTTGTAAAAATGCTTGCATTAGCCAAAATAAAATCCAAGAGACACAAATGTGGTAGTAATAATAATTCTTTTTATTAGCCTGGAAAAGAGGAAGAGAACAAAGCTTTAAAAAGACTTCAAAGTTCTGACCAAGAGAAAAAAAATCTAAAATCAGAGAAACATGCATACACTCTGCACTTTTATTAGACTCATACAAACTAAGTGCCATCACCACAACTTAGAGCTTGACAGCATTTCTTTCCCAGGCAACAGGAAAAGTTACACCATCCATGTTGCAGGGCTAATTTAAGTTCTCTGTCAAAAACTACATAAAACAGTCCTGTATATTCTCACTAGGAAGCCTTAATAGTTTTAGACTTATTGGTATTATACCTCCTTTAAATCCCAATATTTTAAAGCTGGATTTGACATTAGCTGAGACTTGGTGTATTTTCCCTGTGTTTAACCATAGCAAAAAGAAAGGCGAAGTTTTAAACTCTGAGGTAAGCGACTTATGAAAATTCATGTTTTTAAGAAACACTTATCTGTTGAAAAAATGCATATGTACCTTTCTTCTTTATTTTCAAATAGCTTTAGCTCTGTGATTGAAATATGTATTTCCAATCCTTCAATGCTTATCAAAAATAATGAGCACTTTCTTTTTTACTAGCTTTTATAAACACTTTGGGGGAAAATTTTATGAGCAGCTAGAACAAGTTTTACTTCTTGGAGAGAAGGCTTCATGCTGGAATCATATCCAAAATGAGTAAATGACAACATGAACAGATTTTCCAAAAATCAGTAGAACAGACTTCATAAGTTAGAGCTGGAAACACGTAAAGTACAAATTAAGTTGTCATGTAATAGAATAGTTTTGTGTGCTAGAGTCAGACATCATGTTCCATCATAATATGTATTTATTGCCACTATGCCTTTAGTCTACGTGTGCTCAGAACACTTACGAATAGTACAGACATTTTTAAAATAGAGCTGGTCCAGGTTTGCACATACGACTGTCCACGTATGTTTTTATATGAAAGAATCTGATGCAGGTTTTCAGTGCATAAGTATACCACTTAACAGAAAGGGAAAAACATCATCATGGCACTCGAAATACAAGAATAAAAGAACAAATTACAATACAAATTATAAAGAGGAATTATTGCAGACCACATTGAATCTTGGTATTTAGAATATACTCACTGTGGTTAATAAGAAATACATGCTTTCACGCCTTTGCTACATATCCATGGTAAGACATTTTATATTCTGTATTGTATATATGTATCATATGAAAGCAATGACAATATACACAGAAAGCCCTAAGAAATTACTGATGCCAGAAACAGTTTTCTCCTAATTAGCTAAGAAAGCAATGTTAATAACTGTAATGCTGCCAATTTGGTTCCGTACCACCGATTTGAAACAATTTGTTGTTCCATGGAACATGAATTTCTCAATGTTCCACTTTGTTAGTTTTAATTGGTGTTTTGTTTTGAAAGGTACCACATGTAGCATATTGAAACTTTCCATCTAGCAGAAAGTGAAGAATAGTGCAAACACTGGAACAACAAAATATTTAATTTGTTCATAACTTGGTCAGTGAAGTGAAAAACACAACCACATCATTAAAGCATCTGACTTGAAAGCTCATGTTATGTTTAGATGCTAGAAATTCTAATGAGCTGTATGCCAGTTTTATAAGTACACATAGAAGGGAGGGAACAGCTAATTTGTTGGATTACATGAAGCAGCTTCATTGATACCTGTAGTTGGTACACGTAATAAGAGAACACTGTCCGTAGCTCCCATTCTAAGTATCATGCCTCCAGTTTCTATATACAAGAGAACTATTATGCCTTTTCACTTGTGACACATGAAAGTGCCAAACTTCCCATTTATTTTCCAGTTGTGTCTTTAAATAAACACAATACATCCAGCCAGATTGGCTGTATTTTCCACCATATGGCTAGCACTGTTTGATTTGTCTTCTGGAAATGACATGATTCATTCTTTAAACTTATTCCACTGAAAAGGCTTTTCCACATATCACTCCATATTGATAATCTCTGGAGAATTGTGTTTGTAGGAGATACAGTAAGTAAGTACAAAATTTTTAAGGTGTCTCTAAGCATCTTTGACTGACTCAAAAAATAAACAATAAATGCTTTCTGTAAAATATTTTAAAGTTAAAATATTTTGGGGACTTCCAAGTCCTTAAAACCCATGTGAAATCATTAATACATGATGCATATAATTAATCCAAATGAGGATAACATTATATCGTATTTTCAGTTTATTTTTCTCCAGATGGAAGAGAGAATCAAATATTTTCAATTAGAAAATACATTGTCAGTAACTTGATAGACCTTACAAATGCAAGTCTTTCTTACAGTTCCCACTTTAATCACATCCATTCTTGTTTAGGAATATTGCTCAGCAACCTTTATTGGGTAACCCTGTTTCAGAGTACTCGAAGGATTAGTTATCCTCCTCTGTGGGCCAACCCATGGTCTATCAGTAGGTCCTCTTTAATCCACGTTTGATAGAAATGCTTTTAAAAGAAGGTGTTTACTTTACAAACAGTAAGTTTTGGCTTTCCTTTATTTTGTCAAATAACATAACAAATATCTGGTAAATAAGTTAACAGCTTTTAATAAAATGTTCTTTTAGTTTAGCCAAAGTACTGTAGCTACCTGTCTGAAAAGAGGTTCCAGAAAGTAGTATTATCATAATGGACAGATAGCATCTAACCTGCTGTCTAGTAGAAACATTTCATGGAAGAAAACTTCAAATTCTACTTTTTCTTCTGCTGAAACAATAAAATGATAAACAGTTTATTATCACCTGCCCTTCTCAGTCTACAATTGAATCTAAAAGTGTACCAGGTTCCCTTCACAGTTCAATAGGAGATGGATCTTAAAGTAAACACTACTTTACCTCAAGTGGGTGTTAAAGGCATATGGATGGAACATAATGTTCATCTGTGCTCTAGCTAACCTCTATTGGAAAGTACTTAAAGAGAAAAATCCAGAGCAAAATTGAAATGTATGTTCTAAATAGAATACATGTAAACGGGGCCTTTTAAAATTTCACTAGCCTGAATTGTCAAATTATGACAGCATATAATGTGTTCAGGGTTTTATAAGCCAGTAAGTTTGTGTGATACCAAAAATGGAAAAAAATCGGCAGCCACAAGTGCAATAACTACAAATAGTCAACAGTCAGTTTAGTGAAACAACAGTAGGTTGTTGAGCATTTTGATATTGACTGTCTTTTTTTTCTTTACATGTACAAGTATAAATAGTTTTGGTTTAGACATATTCTAATTTGATGATGTTAGAAAGCTATTGGGAGAGGTATTTATCCAATTTGCATTGACATAGGAAGGGAAGAAATGATTGCTCGGCTGTGCAATTGTGGCACAGGTTTCAGAAGCATTTGTTCTACTAGCTAGTGTCTGAGGGAATGGCTGTTGCCATCTTATCATCCTGATAAACTTGAGACTGAATTTTTTATATATAAATTTCATAGAATCATAGAATGTTTTGGATTGGAAAAGACCTTAAAGATCATCTAGTTCCAACCCCCCCTGCCATGAGGAGTAGAAGACAAACTGAACTTTGTTTTAATAGACTGGAGCTTTTATTTTCTCCCCTTAATTATTCATAATATCCAGTTTGCTGGACCATTCTGAGTCAAAATAATTTTGGCTCAAAAAGTTTAAATGTGGCAAATGATATATCTCTGGAAAGTTGAGCAGAAACTAGTGCTTTCTCAGGGAGAAGCTCTTTTTTAGTCTTGGTATCTCACACTGCAGGAAAAGTTCTCCTAATGCAGAGATTTACTAACTACACATGCACCTTTTCATTAAAAACATGTAAATAGATTGATCGATCAGTCTTTCTTAGTTCTTCAGTCTGAATTCATGGGAAGCCACAGAAACACCTAAGTAGTCAGGCCAGGCTTTATCAGCCTCACAAATTTCTCTCAAATATCTGTGTGACAACAGTATGCACCCATTAATGAAAAGAAAATGTTTGACAAGTCATTACTGTTGTAGATGTGTTCCTTAACTGTTTCACACCATTGCTGAAGCTGTTGCATGCAGTGTCCATCACATTATGCTCTCATGACAATGTCACTAGACAACTCATAAGCCCACACTTTGCATTTAGTAGCCATTGCATTTTTATGTAGTGATGGACTCTTTCCCCAAATGCTATGCTACAATATTCATTTATTGCCTACTCCTTTCCTCTTTCATATTTTCTTTAGAAGTTGATAGTATTTAAAAAAGGGCCTTCTTTCTTATTCTTAATACTGGGTCCCTGACAATCTTGCATGAAATTTTGTTTCATTTTTGCTGCTGTGAAACTGCGCAAAGCTGTAATTTACATATAGGTGTAAATGCAAACATTTCTTTACTAATAGGAAACCAAACCATTTTTTTTTGTTTTGTTTTTGTTTTTGTTCAGTTTGTTTGTTCCAGGAACATATTTATCTGTTTGCCTGTTTCAAAATCCTCTACTGAAAGGTCAAAGATTAAAACTGAGCACCCTCCTCCTGTGCCCTCAAAGAGAGCATAGCAGACAACCTCTGTTGTCTTGGTTTCCTGCTACTCAATTTTTTGTCAGACACTGATTACGAATAACGCCCTGAGCAGTTATCTCTGTATGGTATGTTTCTAACTCAAATGTCATAACCAATGAGTCACCATGAATAAGAGACATAAGATTACCTCTTAAAATGAGTTCACAGTAATTCTTTTCTTATTTGTCATAGCTAACCACTCATTCTTTTGCACAACATGCAACTTTGAAGTAAAACTCAGTTGTGAATGTACAGTGACTTGGTATTTCCATGATGAAGAGAGGAGTGGATTACTTTTTTCCACGTATATTTGTTTGTTACATTTTGGAGCTTAGAACCATTTGCCACCTGGACTTAAATTCATGAGCATTTGTACAAATATGCTACTATCTCTTTCATACATTTCTCTTTTTTTACATTCACAACACTTCATAGGTGGAGAGGAAATAAGTCAGACTGTTGAAAATTTGAAAGTTTTAAAATAAAATAACGAGCAAAGAATTTTCCAGTAGGCGGGGCAATAAAAGTGAGAGGTGGGTCCCTCAAGAGTCACAAACATGGAAGATTATAGCAGAGGAAACAGCCAGGACTGGGTAATCTGGCAGAACAGAAAGAAACAATACCAGAGACACAGACTAAATGGTTCCACGAAGGAGAACGGAAAGGGAATTTTGGATTGCTGATAAAGGGACTATTATCTACATTTCTTTAATTGACTGATGTTACAATGGATGTAAAATTGAAAAACTAGGAATCCTGTGGAACCATTAGCATTTAAACAGTGTTTTGGGGAAAGGCCCTCAGCCTGGAAAGTCTTATGTAACTTGTGAGCCTTCTGTTCCTTATCTTGGAAATAGGCATATTTAGAATTTAGAAGGGATTGAAATCTTTGTCACCACATCAGTATGCTGGAGGAGCAAATAACTTTTTTTCTCTATGCCATACTAAACTGTACACATAGGTTTCTGTGTCTAGGAGCTAGAAAGTCCTTCAGTCTAATTCCACCTACAGACAAACTTTGTCAATTTATGCTTAGTTAGCTCTTTGAAAAGATTAGTTCAGTAGATAATTTTTTTTTTCCCATTTATCAAATGGTCTCAAGGAGTTTTCTGTGAATTACTAAATGTGCAAGCTGAAATTGCACCAGAACTGGCCTGAAAATGCAGATCTGACCAACTTTAGGCCTACCTCACTGACAATATATCACCATTGGATCACAACGTGGGGGTTTTTTTATGAAAATCCTCAGGCTGCAGAGCCCATATTTAGGTCTCAGAAACGGGTCTCACTTCCAAGATGTTAAATACCACTGATCATTTCAAAGAAAGGCTAATTTAGCAGCTAGAGCACTATCTCTGGACATAAGAGTATAACTACCGCTGGACCAGAGTTGGGAGGTAACAAATCAAATAGCCTAGCTGTGTTTCTTTACAGCTGCCTCTCACCTCTTGTCTGTCAAGTTCTTCTCTTGAGACTACTAGAGCATTATTGAGAGGAATCTGTATGTTTTTCTTGAAAGTTTGATCAATTCTTTGAAGATGTGCATGTCTGAAGATTATACAGAACTTGGCAAGTAACAGATTTAGTGTATAATCTATGAAACTGTTAACTGTAGCAGCTTTTTTAAAGGAATTTGTACCTGAAGACATGAGTTTTCTGATCAAGCTGTGCTACACAATCAGAGCAAGTTTCAGTCACTGTTCCTTTGAATACTGAAATTTTGATACCTCCTTATTCCATTGTCTTTATTCCCTTCATTGTTTGTGGTGATTGACACAAGAAAAATTGTTATTTTTCAAACATACTGTGCCTCCTTCTCACATATGTGTTTTAAAACTTATTCAAGACAAAGAAACCTGTACTTTTTAGGACTTGAGAATATTCTCTTATAAGCACTAGACTTTTCTGAGAAAAATTTCTCTTACTCTTACTTTCTCTTTCTCTTAGAAAGAGGTTTTCCACATACCTAATATAGGTCAAATGAAAACATATATTTTGCTGACGTTGTGCAGTTATCACACTTTCAGGAAAAGAGGTAAAAACTGCCTGACTCCCCCTCACCCCCTTTTTTTTTTAAGAGTAAAAAAAGAAGAAAATAATCCTGTCATGAGAAATTAAAAATATTTCTAAACATAAAGATACTTGAAACTGAAAACAAAGCACTATAATTAGTTGATGTTCAATAATTAAAATTAAATATTGTGTAATACATACAGTATTTATCTGAACACCATGGAGTTTTCACTACTTCTTAATAGTATATAAGATTCGGAATTTAAGCACTTCCCTTGAACATTGCCTCACAAGAATTTTATGTGCCTGGCCAAGGACAGGAGAATAAACAACCCATTCCACCTAAATGTCCCCATAGTGAGATGTCATTGATTATGAAGATGAACACATGGATATCTAGTCTATTCTGGCTAAAAAAATTAATCTCTCTTTCTCACTGATAATACTACGTGAAAGGTGAGTAAGGGCAATATTTTAGCATTGTCCTCTCCCTGGAGATTTACATGAATTTACATGACTGACTGTAAACCAAGATGGCAGAAGAGCTGTAGATGTGACAATAGGCTGTGATGGCCACTCCATTCTGAGAAAAGCACTATCCACCCTTTTAACAGAAATATCCATTTGACACAAACTAGACAAAACTCAGAAACATACTGGAAGCAGAGACCAGAACCTTAGATCCTTTGCTGCTTTTCTGCTTTTCATCTGGCCATAAACATCTCTTTCATGCCCAGTTCCACAATGTCTCTGGTTTAATGGGAGAAAATCCAATCTACCTGCAGCAGAGGAGTTAGTTCGGTCGCACACAGCTTAGATTACAGGTCTGCAGCTATAAGCTCTCTAACCGACAGGCTACTTATTATGGAGCTGGTGAGTGTTGGTGTCACCACCTCCTTCTCTGAACATCTTACTTAGGACTAATGTGTTCATCTGTCTAAATACAGATCATGACAGTCTGTTCTGACAGGAATCTGTCTCCCAGAAGAGGCACAAGTGAAGTCCCAGAAGTGGAAAGCTGATCACGCCAAGAACCTCAAGACTAGCTAGAGATGTGACTACAGGGCAAGCAGTTCCAGAAAATGGGTCAACTGGCATCACTAGGAGTAATGATTTTACCTTTATTTATAAAGCTAGGCTAATTTTCTCTTTCAGCTATGTTTTGGCATAGTTGTCACACCAGTTGTTTCCCTTCAGTGATGCCCAAAGACCTCTGAATGTATGAAGTACCATACTGGGTTAGGCTAATGGTCCACCTAGCCTGGCATTCTGTCTCAAAAAATGTCAGTATGGGGTGTTTAAGGAGAGAGTGCAAGGCTGGCCACTTCATGCAATCCTTTTCACTTGTGCTATCCCAGCATCCATGATTGATGCATTTGGGATATTAAAGGGAACATCCATCCTAGTAATTTTAGAATCCATTTATGAACCTGTTTTCCTCTAATGAATTTGTTGAACATTCTTCTACTGTCTGCCTCCACAAACTCCTTTGATAATAGGTTCCAAAATTTCCCTACATTATGAGAAAAGTATTTTTTACCTGTTTTAAATAAACCTTATACCAGTTTCATGGAGTGCCTTTACTCTTATCCACAGAGTCCAGCTGAGTAACAGTTCTCTGCTTAACTTAGAAGAAAATCATGACTTTGAGAACCCAAATCATATTTCCCTTCAGGCTTTTTTCCTTTACACTGGAAATTCCTGACCTTTAGAATGTCTTGAGTCTTAAGGGTCCCATCTCCTTAGCCATTTTTGTTACCCTTCTGTCTAAGATTTTTACTTACAGTGCACCTTTCTTGAATTATGAAGACCAGAAACAAACACAGAACTGACAGTAATGGATGTCTTTTTGTTGACTTTTTTGGTGACTTTGATTCTCAAAAGTTGGTATTTGAGCTGGAGATATCAGCAAATGCAGAAGACCTGCTCTTTCCCCATGTGATGCTCAGCAGTAGGAGAGCAGGTTGGTGCACAGTAAGTGCCTCAGCACTTGATTCACAAAAAGCTCCTCCAGAACAACAACAAAGTTCTAACGGCTAAGGCCTCTCCATGGCCATGAACAAGTTTTTCCTGTTATTTATAAGAAAATAATTTAATTATTTCTCTCTTTGTATGTTTAAAGAATATATAGCAACTCAATCAGACAATTAAATTTCTTTAAAAGTTCTTTAAGGCAGTAAACCAACTCTGACTCATTGTTTCACTGGCACAGTTAAGACATGGCCCAATTATTTCAAACCTCCAACAAATGCAAAACAGATTTAGAGTTGGGAAGCCTGTACTATCAATGAGGTCTGCAAAAATTACAGCTAAATGTTTCTGATTATATTAGCTTAGTATTTTAGTGAAGTCATTCAATGGGCGAGTCTACGCACAGTATTTCCTTTTAGGAAGCTAACAGATTCTGTTTCCAATTCAAATCAGAAGGCTCCCAGCCTCTGCAGCACTGACTCTTACCACCTCTGTAGAGCCTGTGTGTGCTTTATCTTTCAGTGATTTATTGTATGAAACTGAGCAACAGCTGACATTGAGACCCCAATACCATAAACCATTCCTTAGGGTCACATCTCTACATTTATGCAGAGATTCAGAGAGTAAAACTGTCCCTTCATAAAGAAGATTTTGTAATTTTGAGTTCAAGTCAACCCAAAAGTCAGTACTAAGAGATCTTCAGGGAGCAAGAAATTTGAGATAAATGGCTCCTATCCAGTATGCTTCTCCTTCTCTCAAAATCTGGGACTCCAGTTCATCTCCAGTTTGTACTACAGCCTCTCAAAGTAGCGAGGGTTCAAATTCCTCCTCTGATTTCTATTGAACAATTTACTCAAGTGCTAATGCTCATCTATTGCCTCTCTCCTGAGAGACAAATAAAGTTCTTCTATTTTCTGATGAGCAGACTTACTCCAAAACAGCATATTGGTGCGACTATCTGTCAGCTTCCTTTCTCAGTCAGAAATCCCCAAGTCTCAACTTCCGAAGAGGAAGAAAAGATTGTCTTAACCTAGACTAAGATAACCTCCGCTGATTAACCCACATTGAAGTCCTACTGGAGATAAGATTGTTGCAGGCTGAACTATGTCAGCTAGTCAAGAAAAAAACCCCAAAGATTTTTATCTTTAAATCTAATAATTTGAAACTAAGTGCAGTTACTTGAGATACCTGAAATAAAGTAAGCTTACTGAGGAAAGTTAAGTTTTAAATTTTTCATTAACAAGTCCTGGTGAAAAATCCAGTTAAGTAAATGTCACATTATTCTATTACTTATGTTTTTTTATTCATAGTTTTGCACTGCAGGGAAGTTAATTTCATAAGGAAAAACTTGATTTTTTTATATCCTAATTTTTCTAACACTGGAGCAAGGAATGCACTTTCCAGAGGTAGTGAAGGCTTATTTAAAACTTGTTGCTTTTATTTTATTTATTTATTTATTTATTAAATTTCTATACTCTTTGATTTTGACAGTGAAAGTCTCCCCATATAGTGTAATAAAAATGAAACAGAACTTGGTAAAGTTGTGTATCAGTAAAGCTGATGCTGCAGTGTTCTTTCAATAAGAATTAGCTAATTGATTGAAAGGGAAATATTTTGCTACATTTTGTTGGAGTTGAAAGAATTCCAATAAATCCCTAGTGAATTTTGAAATTTACTTGACTTCCTTCCTGTTCCTCTGCCTGAATCCTGGCCTGTGTAATGTGCTGAGAGGAGCCTGGAAGCTCAAATGCCTGTCACCGAGCATGGCCACAGCCTGTCTCTAAGGGCTTTCCTGTCTCTTAGACAAAAAACTGTTGAAGCTGAAGATGCTAGATCCACCTGTACCCCATTCTCTAGAGCAGATTTCAGGGAAGGCAAAAAATAAGTGCTCAGTTTATGTTTGTGAATGTAATGAAGCCAAATACGAGGAGATCTGACTGTTGTGGAATTATATTTCTCCACCAAGTGCTACAATGAAGTGATAATCACCTTGGTTTAAAATCTTTCTTTATTTGCATCATCCAGACGACGTGAATCCCCTTTTGACTACCCGGCCAAATGGCTGACATAAGTAGTGCTTAGAATTGCTCTCAGGGAACATTAGAGATCAGGGTCTTTCTTTTATGTTATTTATTATCTATGCTGGCTGATCTTTAGTATTTTAATCATCTTCATAGGGATTATGTTTCCTTCCAGTGTCTTTCACTATCCTTGGGGACTCTTAAACATTTATGCCTGTGTTCAACAGGAGAAATTGAAGATATTGTTCGTGACTTCAAGCTAAATCCTAGAGTAATGTATTACTAGGGAAATAATGAAATTCTGGCAGGTCAGCCAATTTTACTTGCAAGGAGAACTATGGAAAATCTTTCCTTGTAGCAGTCAACAGACAGATGGGCCCAGTAACATAAGAAAGCGTAAGCCAAGTATTTAACAAATCATATAATTGCTTGCACTTCTGCTTCTGTAGATTTCTATTGTCATATCAGGATTTGAACCTTTGAATTAAAGGGGAGACTGGTAGTCTTAGCTCATAGATACCACACTTGTTTTCCCCCTACCATTCTAAAATTTCAAAAGAGAGATGATAATGGAAAAATGGAATTATCAGAGAAACCTGATTTCTAGTATGTAGGTACTCAACACTTTTTCAAGACTATCAGGCTGTTTTGAGGGCAAGGATTTGGGTTATCCATTAGTTATGTTTCTAAAAATATTTGGCAGTATGTATTATCTTATCCATGAGCAGCTCTGCAGGAGGTAGATCAGCATTTGTAGTTTTTTTTCTTATGAAATGGTTTTAAAAATAGGTGGTCAACTGGGAGCTCTACCAGCCTATTAAGAAAATAAGATGGGATTTATCACCAGTGAAATATGATTATTACCCGAATATGATCTATTTTTCATCATGCTTATTAATTTATGAAACACACTTAACTCATCATAGTTGAACTCCAGCTTGTAGTTTCTTGTGTTTCACAACTGAATTTGGAATTCCTGTAAAATACTCAGTGACCAAATGTTGACATTTTCTTTTGATCCAACTCTTTACAATTAACACAAAAGCATAACAGATTCTCTTAGATCATGTAGTGACACTGGCTTATTGCAAAAAAAAAGTTTGAAAATATAGTTTATTTTTAGCTGATAATGAGGAGTCCAAAAGCCCCACAGTAATTAGCACATTAATTCAAAATATTTAACTTTATTAAAAATTAGTATCAAGGAACTAAACAAAAAGGATTTTACTTTGTGCTTTGGCTGCCTTCTGCACTCTAATGAGCAGAACTCTCTTCTACTCACAGACTGCTCTGACTGCAGCCAAGTCCAGGACAGTTTGAGAACTGTAAGGTCACAGACATCTCCCCATCTTTTCTCCCTTACTAAGTCATATATGACTCAATTCCCTGTAGCCCTGATGCACTGCATTCAGTGGCAATCATTCTATTAACTATATACATTACAACTTTCAAGTTAAAGAAAAAAGTTCCATGTCTTCTTTGACAAATCATCATGTAATTAAAAAAATAATTGAAATTCTAGTCCTGTATGAAGTGAGAAATAGAGAATTGACTTTTTTTTCCTAGTTTTTATGGCAGCATTTTTGTTACATAAAAGGTATAATTTTCCATTATATTCTAACAAAAATTTATCAAGGATGCTTTACTCCAGCTGTTCTGTGGAGGTTAAATAATGTTTTAAAAGGAGTTTAAATGTTTCAGGAGTACAAGTATCATGAGAAGTTAATAACTACTTCTAACTCTATGTAAAAGCTCATTAGTGCTTATTCCATGTATTTAATCTAGAAAAAATTAATAATCCTGTGCACAAAAAAAAAAAAAAAAAGCATTGATATGATCACTGTAAGGGAAAACAAAATATTTCAGGACCTCCGCTTTATAAAGTCTATTTGAAGACAATCATGAAGAAGTTGAATGAACATTTGATTCATATTTTTATGACTTTGTCTTTAATATAAATTATTTAAAATTTATTTTCTCAGACTTTGTACTGTTCTTCTATCTCCCATCTCCTCCATTATCAGAAGGCTCCATCACTTCAATCTCTTTCAAAAGCTGTCAGTTCATAGTTCTGACTGCCTGGAAAAGACAATGCCTTGAAAAGTTTATATTGGTTTAATTATTTAATTATTTTAACTTGAAATATGGCCTCTGGTTCATGGTCATATGATTAGGAGGATTATTATGCAAGTTCTTGTTTCTATTACCTGGCAACAAAACTGACTTCGGTGAGACCAGAGTCCTGCAGCATCAATTCCTGAGAATATTTCTGAAGATTACATAAGTAGCTTTTCAATCTTAATTACTCTCCTTGCATAGCTCGTTCTTTGTCATGACATACTGTGAAAATATTTACTTAAATTTTGTGCCATTTACAAAAAAACAATTTAAGAATCATTGTCTCAAAAGAGCAACTGTATTTAGACAAGAAAAAAATATTAAGTAAACTGCTATATCTCATCTATTCCAGGTTTACACTGAGTCCTTATTGTAGAAGCAAGGTTCTACTTTTCCACAGGATTGTCTCACTACAGAAACAACGCAAATTGCTACAATAAATTGTTTGTATTTTATGATAAGATAAAGACCTTTTCCTGAAGGTTTGTTTTGAGGAGAAAATATTTTGAAGTAGTGACAACTCATTGCGAGCCATTTGGTTATTTTCCTTCATCTGAACCCTGCTGTAAGGATCTATTTAGATTTACTGTAGAACCTAATTAACTCTCAACTTCTTTGAAATAAGAAACTTGGGTTCACACTCATATCAGTTTCAGGAGCAAAATGTTGGAAACTTGGAGTTTTCCTGCTTTTAGCCTGTGAACGGCCTTTTTACAAGCCAGTCAACATTTGAGATGGAGAATAGGAAGAAAGTTAGTAAGATTATTTTCATACCTGTCAATCTTGTGTGTACATTGTTATCTATCCTGGTACTGTGCTCAGGACAGAAGACAACACAATGTTAATGTGCTGTTTTCCTCATTCATAAAGCACATGCCTTCTCTAGCATCCATTAACTTAGGCTGTAAAGAGCAAAAGTTTTGCTCTTGGTGGAAATGCTTCCCTGGGTAGGCATGTTTTCTAAAATGATTTGGGTACCATTCTTGAATTCTGATGCGCAAAGTCTGTAATCTTGTAACTCTGTGATGGTTAGAAGTAATTTCCATGAAGAAATACTGCTGTGGACACAACAACAACAACAACAAAAAACCCTCAAAGTTTTGTGGTTTCTCAACCCGAAGAACCTAAATGTATTTGATACAGGCTTTTTGGTTTCTTTGGCATTCAGCTGTAATATGGTATGCACTCAACATGCCTTTCTAGCGTGGCATATTAGAAAAAAGTCAAACTTGTTATTTTCTATACAGACTGAAAAGCTGCCTAAACAGGATTTGGTCTAATTTCTCTCCAATTAAAATAGAATGCAAATAGCTGAAAGTTCTTAAACAATGTAAACAGCAACAGTAAGGGTACTATTAAAAAGTATCTGTCTGTAATTTTAGCTTTTAAAACTCTGTTTTTAATTTTTCCCTACACAGCATGGGCAAAAAAGAAAGTTTCTGTATAGGGACAAATGAACAGCAATGTAATGGAAATATGAAAAGGTATCTTTTCATACTTTTTGACTTGTATTTTTAGTTTAATTCCCTATATCAAGACAACTGCTGCTAGTAATTCACCATCCCAGTTCTCTCTTTAGTTACTTCATGTAATAACTTTCTTACTTTAAAATACAACAAGCAGAGGGGCTTTTTGTAACTTGCTTACCAGTGTAAATGACGACATGATGCTTTTTAGTCTTGCAGCCTCTCCAGGTCTCCATCAGAGAAGGAGGTTATCCCATTGTTCCCCAGTTGAAAGCACTTTATTTAAAGTCTTTTTCCACACGGACTAAAGGACAGAGAAGAATTTTTCAAGTTCAGTCAGAGTAGAGAGAAAAAAAATTAAAAATAAAGTGGTATTTCTGGTATTTTATACTCTTGGATGCACACAGGTACACTTGAACATTTCACTATTATGCTGACAGTATTCAAAGATAACGTAGACATTTTTTCTAACAATATGAACGGTTATGGACTGCTTGAATCTTCTGGTTTTGGCAGTCTATACCAACAGAACAGGAACTGTTTTTTTGAAAACCTTCAGTCAGTTTCACAGCATCCTGTCCAGCTCAGTAATGCATGCTGCTTGAGTGGCACATGATTGCCAACAAAACTATCCAGTGTTTGAAGAGTATTTAATGCCTGATAGGTAAGTTTAAAACCAGGGTTTTCTTTTAAGGATCATTCCACTTTGTTATTGTATTTTTACTGACTTCCAGATTATCTGGCCTTGGAGAATTAAGTTCATTGCAGCAAATGTGAACTTTTCAGTGTGCTCAAGAAAACAGTTAGGATGTGGGTCAAATAACTACTAATGCCATGTTACATTCTTCTGTCCATGTTCTGGACTGTAATCCCACTCACTGGCCATGTTTAGCAATTTTGTAAATTCAGTATTATGTTTAAATCCCAGTGACATTACTTGAGTTATTCAAGCATAAATCTTTATGGGATTAGGGCCTAAGGCTATGCAGTACCAGGACAGGAAAACTTTTTAGCTTGTCTTCTACAGGGCCAAGCACACAGTCAGATATAACAAATAAATAATACTGTGGAAATATCATTATCTGAATCTCAAGTCTATTTTTGCAAAAATATCATGTTCCCTAGTGGTTGAAACATTATTCCAGGCTAGATCAATCTTGAGTTCGTATTTCAATATTACATATCATAGCATAGCCAAATACTATGTAATTCACCCAGTAGGTTCCTATTTGCAATTAACAACAGCATAGATTTTTTGGGGAAAAGAATAAAGATTTTACCATTTTCTTCCCATGCACATAGTGAATATAGTGTTAGAACAGAAAAGCTCTACTTAATTTCAAACTTTTCCTTTCATTTTTATAAGGGCTATGATACGCTTTGACTTTCCAGTTTTACTACTCCACTACTCCACTGTACTCAGTTGCACATAGTACTAGTATTTAAATGCTACACATATTCTTGACTCGGGTTTACATGCATAGGTTATTCCTATAATATTACTTGAGATCAGACTAGTAACGACACCCTTTTCACATTAGTAAGAACTGCAAAACCCTGTAGATAGAAGAAATTCCTCCTGGAGGTCGGTATCGTATTATGTGCTGTTGAAGGTGGCTATTCTTTTTCTGCAAGGCAGCATCTGCTACACCACTGTCACCAACAGCTCTTTGTCAAACTTCTGAGTAGCCTTAAATAGTGGAGACTCCGCTGTACTTGTGAGCAGTATGCTTCACAGTCTTTACCACTGGAGGTTGTTCCTTCATGTTTAATCTGTCTTTCCCATGTAATTAGAGAGTAGTAATTATATTCCGTTTTCACACTCTGTTTTGATTCCTTTTCCTGTCAGGTCAAACCTTTGAAATTCTTTATCAAGATCAAGGCTTTGGCAACAAAAATAAGGTGGTTAAATGCTCGATCATTCAACTCACTGGAGTCTTAAGATCGCAGTTCAAAAATGTTTTCCATCCATTGGTTTAGTTCATTGGGCAGAAGTGAAAATATGGCTGTGGCTTAACCTGCTCCAGTCTCTCATCATAATAACCACTGATTTTCCTTTTCTGTACTTATAGATACCTAATTTCCTAATCACACTATTATCTCAAATTATTCTTATATAAAATTACTCTGAGTTACATCAACTTTTTCATCCTACTCTGGTTATAGGTACCAGCTGGACAGTCCTCTCACTACCCTGTCTGTTGATGTTTCTGCTCTCTGGCTACCTGACAATTAACCCCTTGTTACAATTAACAATTAATCCCTTGTTACTAGTCATTTAGTCAAGAAGCACCCAACAGGAAAGACAAGCACCAGAGAGAGAAGATGTGCTTTGTCCTGAGTCTGGGGCACCAAAGAAACAAGTCTTCAGTGGTGTGATGTAAAAACTGACTATTAAAAAAGCCCTGGCATTACAATAATTGTAATTTTGCCAACCCATTCCTTTTTCTTGTGGAAAGCATTATACAGAGAACACCCATGTGCAGTTTCTTTTCCTGTCCTGGAAGCAACTCTGCAAATCTTCCTATAGATCACCTGTCTTCTTCTGCTTTCCGTCTCCTGAACTGAGAGCTGGCAGCCCAGCATCTCTGTCTCACACATCATCCAATTTTTCATCTGAAAATCACTGCCCTTGCACAGCTGAAGTGGAGGCACTAGGTTGTCATGAAAGAAAAGATCCGTTTAACATTTGGGGATTGTTTAGGTACATACTTTGGTTCATTTATCTTTCAGGGTTGGCCTACTCCTGATTACATTCTTGATGCAAGTATTCCAGCAAGTCCTTACCTATTTTCATCTATCACATACGTCTCTCTCTTCACTTCCAATCACCTTTATTCTAGCCAAAACCTATTGTCGGATTGCTCCTTCTAGGACCTGGTTGTTGTTGATTCTTTACCTTGTCTGCTCATAATCCAAACAGTGAAACTAGCTGTCAGATCTAGATGAATATACTGTATACTCCTGAATACACTGAATATATTGTATACCCCTCTTTGGTGAAAGTGAATGCTCTGTGAACAGAAAGGGAGTGACCTGAGCCCACCAAATCTCCCTGCACTTGTGTATGTGCTGCTCCCTTCTTGTGGAAGCTACCTCCCATTTCTTGTGAACTGGTGAACTTCCTGGATTCTGTTTTTAAATATACTTGTTAATGGAATAATTATTATAGTAAAAACTGTAAAACAAATACCAAATAAGCTCTGTTGGATGCACAATGAAAAAAGATGGGGAAAATACAAAGTATAGTGAAGGCTTCAGAAAAGTGACTTGCTTAGTTAACAGGGGTGAGGCAGCATCACCTAATACGACATTGCTATTAGCATTTCGAAAGTTACTGCACCCTTTGAATCAGTTTGGAGGGAAAAGTTATACCAGCTCTCATTTTATAATATTGTTTTGCTGTGAATATGCAATCAACAACAACAACAAAATCTAGTTTAAGGATCTAGTAAGACTTAGCAAGCAGGAGGTCTCTTAGCATCAAAACCTCCTAAGTAATGTGAAGCAGCTGTAGTAATTTTAGAAAATGGCTCAAACTGTTGAAAACCCATTAGGAAGCTGATATATAGAGAATAAAAAGAACTACTCAACTTTAAAAAGATTTCCCAATATGGAGTGTTATGTCATTTTATAACCAAATCTCAGTCATCCAAAGTTTACATGCCACAAAATACTATTTATGACCATGTGGCTGGACTTTCTACAAGTAGCTGGAATTCCATCACATACCTGAATTCCTCCTGAAAAATAAAGAAATTGCCAATGGCTAAGCACATATTCTTCTGTGGTAAAGGTGCAATTGCTGTATTTCAGTGAAGCCGATGCCACTTATGGTTTGATTTATTATATGCACTTGGAAGGGGATCCTAAATAATTAGAATCAATTTCTTTAATCCTGTAACTAACTTTCAGTCTCTATTGGAAATAATGAAAACCACTTGCTTTTGGTAGGCTTTGTGTATGGCTGTTCATCAGACATTAGCTAACAGGCTCTCTGCTTATTTGACTGCCCCTTTAATTGGAAATATCCAGTAACTTGAAGCATGGCATATTTTAAGAACAATGTCTGGAGCAAAAAATGAAAGATGTCAGGAACAGCAAATTTTGTTGGTTTAGTCTTCATGCTACTACTGATTGATGCATTACTAATGATTTTACTAGTCATATTTATTACTGAGGTCTCAAAATAGCCTAAAATCTTGGACAGGCAAAAATTGGTCCCAGTTAGTCAGCATGTCAGCCATCTTTGACTAGATTCAAGGAAGCTTAAATGCCTTTTTGAATAAAGGTGAAATGTTGGAAAAATAAGGAATACTAATAAAGTAATCTTCATTAGACAGTAACAACTATACAAACTGTGTTGGATGGGCTTCCAGATACTTAGTAGTCCCAGAGAAATGTGAATGGAGCTACAGTAACTGGTCTGTGTGTGCAATGTGAAAAACAGCTCTGTGCAACCTGAGCACATCTGACTTACCATTTTTCAATCTACCCTTGCCATCAGGTGTCACTGCACAGAGAGCAGTATTCAGTCCCACCCACTTATGTCAGACAGTTCAAATCCCATTTGATTATGTTAAAAATAATTGTAATTGGAGACTTGATCACAGCTAAACCTACTCAAAGGATTGTTAGCAACCTTCACTGTTAGTAAAATCTTATCTGCTTCCTCGCAGAGACAACTAAAGGATGTTTTTTGAACAAGTTGCCTTTTAGGAGATGAGAGGCAAGATATGTGCTATGGTATTAAGTTCTAGTTATTAGGAAAGCACAAACACATACCTAGTCAGCTTTAGAAAACTCGAGTTTTGAGGGAAATAACTGAAAAAAACAGCAACACTGTTCAGATGATAAAAAACATGTAAACAGGTCTTCCGGCTCTGATAGCCACCAAGTAAGGAACCCAAATAAAGAATTTCACAAATAAGTGAGTTCTTGGAAAATCAGTAAGTTGTTTTTAATATTTCTCAATAAACAACAGGGAAAGCTCAGCTTTTTTCAGTATCACGTTCATGGCTGCCTTTTCAAATTCTCTGCTTTATGGTGACTGATGTTAAACTGAAGATGGACTGTTTGTTGCAAAACGAGGGATAAAACACAGCACAGAAAGGCAGTACCAAATTTTCAAAATGTGGTGATTTAGTCCACTTCTAATTGGTCTGACTCATACAGTCTCTTTCATCTGTTAGTTTAGATAAGAAGTTTATTAACATAAAACAAACGAATCAAAATTACGGGACAAATAAAACCAAGTCTAGTGAAAGTTGTGGGATTATACAGAAATTTTGATATTTAATGCCTTTGACACAAAGTTGGAAGGAATTGGTAACATGGGCAAAGCTTTACTTCTGGCTCTAAGTCAGATTAGAAATCAAATAATTCAAGTAAAGAAACAAGAGAATATTTTTTTCAGGAATGTCCATAGGACTCAAGCTATCAGAGTTCACTTATCTAAAATAAGAGACGTCTTCAAGTCCATTTATTCATGCAGTTAATTATTTTAAAAATGTCATGAAATACCTATTTTATAACCTGAGTATTGTAAAATATGCAGCGAACAATTATCGGGCCTAAATCACCGTTGTAAAACCCGATTGATTATATAGAGGATACAGTTTATGACAAGATTTTCTGCAAATGCTAATGGCATAGATTAGTTAATGAAACACAGGGAGGATCATCTCTGATGAGAAGGTAGGAAAGAGGGATAATTTCTATTCAGCTGCTCTTTTGTTTAGGATTTAATTCCATTTTCCAAATTTACTATCAAGAGAAACTTGCTAATTATTAGACTCAGTAGGAACTCAGTGTTGTTATTTGGTGTAGGTGGTAAGATTTTATTAACATTATACCAAATTGATTTGTTTTGAGTGACCTGCTATATCTGGCAGTGATCAACTTAGATTTTTTCTTTCACTGGTGACAAGGTACAAAAACTATTGCTCAGTATCAAGTGTCAGTGCAGTCATCTTTCCAATTAAGCCAGACAAAGACAATCTGCATGACTACTAGGGAGCTTCCTGAAATATGTACCTTCTTTTATCACTATCTTTTCCAGGCTCTATTTTTTTTACCACATAATTTCCATTTCTTTCATCCAACTCCTACTTTCTTTAAAATAATTAAATATTTTTTTTTTTTTTTTTTTTCTTCCTCATAGACTTTTTTCTTTTTGCTTTTCTTT
>JANHGN010015044.1:0-35790 GCA_024605025.1 Megaceryle maxima | reverse complement strand
CGGGAACCCACTACACTATGCTTAGATATATATAGGAATAGCCTCAGGCTTTTATGATGCAGAAGTAAGAATTAATAGCTAAGTGATATGTTATACTTTGTCTAAAAAAGCACATTTAATTTTATGGCATGGGGTTTTCATCTCTTTTCTTTTTTCCAATGATATTTTACAAAGTTTTAGGCCGCAGCTTTTAAAGTCACTTACATAACAAAAAAAACCCCTTCAAAACCCCGTAAAGAGCTATTGTGGAAAAATAATAATGAATTTCCTCATGTTCTCCAGTAAGTATCCTGTATGTTATTGGGAGATCCTTCATCACAGAGGGTGGTCCACTGGTAATGTACAAAAAAAGGATAGTGTACAAAAATTAAATTATTATTTGACCCCACATCATTATATGCCACATAACTAATTAAAGCATACTTTAACAATGTACTCTTAATGTGCCGTCTGTTAGTTGCATGACTCACTCATCTTTCACAAAGAATAAGCGATTTGTATTAGATGAGAGTTGCTAAGGGTGTTTTTGGGGCTAGCAATTGCTGTCATTGCTATGTTAAATCACAGGCCCAAGCCTGGGATAGAAAGAGACAGGCTTATCACGAGCCAGGAAAACAGCACCACAGGACTGATAGCTCTGACTTAGGGCCTTGTTTAAAAAGTTATGACTCAGTGCAAGCAGCCAAGGATCCTTAGCCTTCCTCAGTTCACTGCAAAGCGGCCATTAAGAGCCCTAATGTTCAGGTTGCGTGCCTCACTCTGATTATTTTTGGGAAGTTGATCACAGCAAGCCTTTTTTTTCCTAATAAGCATTCATCTTCATTTACTGGATGAAGGGAGCTCTCAGTGAAAGCTCTATACATGGGGCAGGATAATGGTAATTTCTGCCAAGCTCTGTAACTGTACGGGTGCATGGACTGTGTGAGCTTCTCTTTTCTTTCTTTGAGTTGTAAAGTAAAAAGCAGATATCATAGTAGCTCGCCCGGATACAAGTACAAGAAAATTATATATATGGACAATAATTTGTGAGGGGATGGAGCTCTTTGGTCTAAATTTGCAATTAGTGCAGCTAAAATTCTATCATATAAGTACATAGAATATATGAGTGTTGGGCAGCAATACCAAAGCTTTGGAAACTGTGGAAGATTAATTTATTTTTTTTATTGGTGCTCTTTTCCACACTGTCTCATTCTTAACAGCCAGACTCCCTTAGAAGCATGCATTCACTTTTTATGGAGCATGCAGGGAGAACATACACTCTATTTCACACACTGCAAATGTGACCTTAGATAACTTGTATATATGCTTTAGAATGTTATTCCTTAAGACTCTAGGAGTGCTATTCATCCGTGGAAATCGTGAGAATGAGTTTTATTTTCTTCATTTGCAACTCTCTAGAAACTTGAGGAGCCCAAACTGGTTAAAACATGGAAACAGTTGTTGCAACACAAGGACAGGATCTACCATTTTGAAAGAGAGACATCCTTGTTTCATTCTATAGAAATTTGCAAGTTTTGATTATTTTCTTTTCCCTCCCAGAAATAAACTTTGTGTTTTTATTGTTCTGCCTACTATTTTCTTCTCCCTCATTTTTCTCATTTTTCCATTTTCACCACAGGAAATAGGTTCAAGACAGGAGAGAAAGAAAGATTCTCATGAAAGGGGAAAGCATCACAGCTAAAAATGATTTTTTCCTTCCATGTCTGTTGCATAGTTTTTGCGTGTTCTTCTTACACCAATAGGAGGAGGAGATAGGATATTTTCACAAGACATTCAATATTATGAAGGATATAATGATCTCATGTAAAAAATAAAACCAAAAATAAAATAAACAAAAAATCTTGTGAATTTTGACTAGCTGAAATACTTAAATTCCAAGCCCCATGGTCAATCTTTTCCTCCTTTTGCCCACAGTAATGCTTTCATACTTTGCATTTCTCTTCCTATTTCTAGCATGGGTCTTTACTTTTTTCACTTTTCTCTGAAGTTGTCCATACTGATGCTATAAGCTGGATCAGGGGAGCATTTCAGTGTAAGTCTCCAAAATCTCTGCCCAAGCTGAGCTCTGGCTGCCTCTGTAAGATGGTCTCAGACCATGGTCTGAACAAGGTTCCTTTCAGGTGAAATAAATTCTGGAAGATGAACTAGCTCAAAATGGGTGGTCACGTGAGGGGACTTGCCTTAGCCCGTATAAAATAATAGAAAATCCTGAAATGCATATATTACTTGCATCAAACTCTCAGCAACAACTCTTGTGCTCCACAGATCTGCTCCGGTAGTGTTGCTCTACTTGCTAAGTTACCCAAATATAATCTTGTAAAAGGGGACTATAACTACTTTAGATAATATCTCCTAAATCCACCTTTGCTCAGCACTAGAATGTAAAGTTGTCCAATGAAGCAGACAATGGGCCTGGTGTTTAATGCAGTCTTGTAGTTTTCACAGACTTCTCTCCTGCCAACATCTTTTCCTTGGTATAAAAAAACCATTATGGAATGGTCTGCAAGTGTGCAATTTGAAGACATCACACTCTTCCTGCTATGTGATGAGTTTCTTAATAGCTGTTATTGGTTATCATAAGAGTCCATCTTGGCTAACTGCAAAATTAAAGAAAAAAATAACTCAACCCAACAATGATAATAAAAGAAGCATGGGCTTGTACCTTGTACTGTTGTGTACCCGACTGCTTTTGGTATTTTTTCCTTTAGCTGCACAGATTGATTCTGCTCTGCTGCACTTTCATTTCTGGAAGTGCAAGTGATGGCAGAGGTTATGTTAATAGAGTGTAACAATAAGTAAGGAACTCCAAAATATATTTGTAGCATTTTTTGCTTGCAGTTCTTTATACGTGTTTTGTCTTATTCAGTGTTTTTTCCACCGCTTCTTTCTGAAAATTACAAGCTTGAAAAATCAAACTGATACGAACTTGTTGGAAAAATGCATGTGAATTTCTGGCCACAAGCCAGAATGTCATACTTCATCAAAAACTGAGGAGAGAGAAGAAAGAAAATAGGACTAAAAGATGTTCTCATTAATTTTACAAAGAGTCCTTTAGGAGGAGCCTATAAAAACATATAGCTTCAGGTCAGTGTTCAGTAAGAAACAAGAAGACAAGAAATCATGGCCACTTGTCAACACATTCTTAAATGGGATACTAAGTAGGTTAGATGAATTGGAAGACATGATTTTGCATGATCTAGAGTTAAAATCCTTAGCCCACTAACAACACTGTACAAGTGTCAGACATGCCTGCATAAATGATGGTACTCTTTATTACATTGGTTATTGATCAATTCAGACTCATAAATGTCAAGATGACAAAGCAGGTGAATCTCAGTAAAATAATAAACAGTCACAGTGCTGAAACACAGCCATGGTGAGGCTGTGAGCAAATTCTTCTGTACATTTAGCAGCATCACGTGCCCACGATTCCTCATGAACTGTGAGCAGCTGCATTTAAGAAGGCTGGGGGAGGAAGAGAAAGGACTTTTCTGAAAGAGAAAGATGTAAAATAGAATTATTTGTGATGGTACAATGGGAACAGGATTTAAAAGTCAATTAAAAAAAAAAAAAACAAAAACAACAACTCAGGATTTAAAAGGATTTAAAAGTCGGGGCTGGTTACACCTGAAAAGAATATGATGGTGAGATACTGCTGAAAACAGAAGCTATAACACAAACCAAAAGCATATATAAGCACAACCAAGGTCAGTTTGAAGCAAGAATCAACCACTAGGTAGACTGGGGTTTAATAAAAAATACTTTGCCCAAGTTTGGCTTAATGGAAGAAATCATACTCAATAAGAATGACCAGCAATACTGTACTCCAAAGAGCTGACAGAATGCCCTGAGATTAAAAGACATATTTAATTCACAAGGTAAATTGATGTGTATTTGAAACTCTGTAAGATAATCTTGATTCTTGCTGGGGTTTTTTTACCATTTTTGGGAAGTAACAGGTGCAGGGCATTACAAATGAGCAGATTTTAGCATATGCCAGCCGTAAGCAATTGTTAGGCTACAGAAACTTATTTATGCAACTTTTCTTAGGAAGACACTGATGGGCAGACTTCTTCCAGGCCTTTTGGTTCACAGTCATTATGGAAAAGCATTCTAGCCTAAAGGGGGTGTTTTAGGCTTCAACTTGCTAGCCTTCTTTCTTCTGTTCCTGGATTGTCGTCATGCCTGGTTTCTTTCCCTGCTTTCCTGATGGAAGTGTTGTTGTTGACATTAACCGTGTTATGAACCGCTTGGACAATCTCTAAAATGTGGCAGAACTGGTTTCCTTTGGAGCATAGAACACAATAACTTTAAGTGGGTTCTGACATTAGACATCTAAATATCTTACTGCTGAAGTTCACAGAGAAAATATCAGATTTATTTAGCAAAATTAGGTTACTTTCACCCCAGCAAAGGAGACACGGATGTATGTATGGTTAAGGGAACTCCCTGAGGGTTTCTGTTTTAACTTATTGTGATAGTGATGCAGGAAAGAAATGAGCTACATAGTGTATATAACAGATGTTTAATTGCATCTGGGGAAACATTCATTACGGGTATCATTCACACCATACTTTACCTGTTCCTCTGGTGTACACCTGTGTGTTAGTAGTGCACGTGGTGGTAATGTGAGAAACTCTCACTACCAGCCTTTTAAATTTTACTATGCCCTCTTTTTTAAAATGTGCTAAATTAGATACAGAAACAAAGAAACACACCTAAATAAACAAAAGAACATAGGGAACATGAGCAATGCCACGCTGCCAGAAAGAGCAGGTGGAAATGTAAGTTTAAGGGCCATTAAAGCACTGCAAAATTTTTCAGTGTGTCATAATTACAGGAACACCTGGGTCAAATAAATTAGGACTAATCCATTGGGGGTGTTCTTTACAGTCTACTCTGGCCCCAGAATAGCTCGACCCTAACCTGTAATTCTGAACCAAAAAAGAACAAATTACAAGGAAAAGTTTACCAGTTCAGGTGACTGTTGTCAAGGTAATCCATTGCTTTGTAATAGACTACAAAGAGGGGAGGGAAAGAATACATTTATGGAATTGTCTCTGAGGGCCTTACAGAGGAAATTCAGTATGTATATGTGTTTGGCTAACATGTGAAGCTCGATAAAGGGCCTATCTCTGTTTGCTACTTAATTTCAACCATGATGAAGGCAGTACTGTTTTACAGCTAAAGAACAGTTTGTGTATGAGAGCTATTCTCTGAACATTCTTCTAATATTAGATCAAGTTTCCTGATTTCCAAAGACTGAGAAGACATTCTGGTCAAGCAATATGTCTGTAGCTTTAAGGTGAAGTCCCCGGGAACATCCCGTTCCCTTTGCTTCTTGGAAGGGAAAAGGAACCAGTAGACAAACTATACCAGAAAGCAGTGAAAGTTAATGTACCTCATATACTAGTCCCACCAGCAGGAACATTGGAACCTTCTATTTGCTTGCCAAATACTGTCTGACACTTCTCTTCCAGGTTACTTTACCTTCATTTTATCCACTATGGCAGTGACGCAGACTTCCCTTGGACCTAAAAGAGAGTCAGAGAAAGGTCAGAAATTGTTTTCCACTCTTTAGAGTTCTGCTAAAGATACTATGTTTTCCTCTTTAGAAAAGCAATGATTAGTTAAGAGAACAATCACCTCTACATTTTTCCCACGGTAAAGCTTTCTGCCAAGAAATGTTCACTGTTGCAGGGGTAATTTTTCAAGGGCACAAAGTTTTACTTTATTAAAGGATTAACAGTGGTCTAAAAGTAAAAAAAAAAAAAACAAAACAAAAACAAAAACAAAAACAAAAAAAACCTCACAGTGACTATAGGTATATTAACTGTACTCTAATATCTTATTGGAATAATAGCTTTAACAACTATAAAATTAATACAATAGCTATCATCCCAGTGCACACACATACACAGATGAATCTTATCTGAAATAATAAAAAAGCAAAAGCAAACCACTTTTAAATCTGTGAATTCAGAAAGAAGAAGAATACAGGCAGCAAAGCGTGAAATGGTGCTTTCATTGCTGAATAAAATGCAACATCCTTAACAAACAAATACATGATTGCCTGGAAAATGTTGAAACTCATTTACAAAGTTCTAATATATCTAAGCATATTTGAAGAACATAAATTCAACCTTTTTTTAATAACTATGCCAGCTCTTAAAACAAAGGACCTTTTAAAACAAGAGTTCCTCCTTTTTACAAGGGTTCTCCTCCCTGTTAGATTTAGACAGTAATATCTCTGCTTCTGAAAAGAGATCATCTAAAATTTATTATCCTAATCTACATGGAATACCACAAATAAACTGAATTGTAGTACTTTGAGGACATTGATGAATGGCCGCTGAAATGAAAGAAAGAGAAGACTGTATCAAGTGAAACAGTATTAACATGTTCTTTACTTCAAGCAAAAAAAGAGCTATTCTTAGCAGGATGTGATTATTATCTCTTTAGAAAGGCCAGAATGTGAGTTTCGCTAAAATGTGGGCAAGGTCGTAGGATGACCCATCCCCTTGAACAGAAGCAGAACCCAAAGTCAAATAATCCTTATTTCAAAACACAGTCCTTTGAAGACTGGTGTTTATGAAGGGTTGAAGAGTTGAAGATGAGTGTAGGGATCACAAACTGAATCCACAAAGGATCTAAATGGTACACCAGGAATCTAAAGCCTGCATTTATCTAATGTGAAGTCTTTTAGAAGTTCCTACAACTGCAGGTAGAAATCCACCATTTTTTACTGGAAATACAAAGAAACATCAAAGTCCTAATCTGAAAAGCTGCCATGTTGTATCTCCAGTAGCTGTCTTGAACGTGGTGGTTTTAGGCTTACCTTGCCTGTAGAAAACAAGCTTATTTTGATTTCTTGAGAATATTTGTCTAGTTCAGAATTGACATGCTTTTCCACCAGTTTAAATTTGCATAGCTTTTATAATTACCAAAATTTAGACAATGAATATATTTACATGTGTTCAGTACCTGCCACAAATGAATCTGAACTAGAATACAAATACTTGTAGAATGCAGAAGACTGTACATTTGCTTTATAAGCTTTACTTCAAAGTTAAAGGAAAATATTTTAAAGACACAGGATTGCAGTATGACTCATATGTAGGAAGTCTTGCAACAGAAATTGAAACAATGTTGGAATTAGGACTACACATTAAAGGACAGTTTTACATACAATGGTGTTGTAATGCCATTTGTAATTTTGAAATTTGCACAGAAATATTATATTATAGATTAGGCAGAATTTCCATTTTAGCATTGATGCATAAATGAATTTGTGTGTACTTTTACACTGTCTTAAGAAAACAGCTAGGTTCTCTTAGTTACAGCAGAACATAAAGTCAGCTGAGAATACTTTTGAAGTGGGCACATTTAATCTGAAGGAGTTTCCTAGTAAAAACTTAACTCTAAATATTTGGCATAGTGTTCCAGGAATAAACCCACAAAGATAAATGAATTTGCATAAAATTTAGTATAGATAACAGACATACTGCTCATCTTTTGCATAGCTTCCCTGCCACTGTTGCTTCTAGTAGCTTTCCTTTTAGGGATTGAATCTAGAAAGAAAAGTAAGATCTGACTCACAGTAGTTAGGAGCAGTGGCACTTTCTACAAGTCCCAGTGTTAGTAAACAGCAAACAAGACCCTCTCCTTCAAATCATACCTTTTGTTTTAGCTAAAAATAGAGACACTATGCTGTCTATGAGGGCTCTGCTACATGTCAGTTGTTTCCATTATCTTAAATAGAAACTTGGGCTTCTAGGAAGGCATTAAACATTTCAGCCACCTAGAGCTGGAATTGCAGACCAAAACATCTTAATGTTTTGTTAACAAACAGCTTTTGGCAATAGAACATCCTTTGATCTCAGTGGTTGCAGCTGGGAGGTTACTCATATTGACTGTGGAATGATCAGATGGCAGGAAAAAGATTAAGGTGAGAACAGAAAAGACACTGCAGACTTCTAGATCCAGTGGATTTGCTTGAAAAGTATCTTGCAAATGCAGACATCAACTCCTTAGCTGCTATTGATATCACCTTGGTGGGGCTTTGTTGCCTCTGAGTAAAATGTGCTGATTTACATCAACTGACAGAACAGTCCATCACTTTTATTTCTACAAATTGTGCATACGCTTTTTGTTCACTGAGCGTTTAATTCTAGTGGGTCAAGGGGTGGAATTTTAGGACATTTTGGCAAGGGACAAATTAAATTTCTTTTTCTGAGAAGAGTCTTCTGTCTATTTGTGCTGGTGAGATACTGAATGAAGTAGACCTCTGTTGGATCTCTTAGATACAACAGGCACCCATATGAAATGTTGGTGGAAGTCCCACCAAATTGAAAGTCTTGAGATGTATGGACAGAAAGTTTAATATCTGTGTCTAATCAATATGATGTTTTATCGTCTTTTCAGTTACTTCAGCTAAGGAAGCTAGTTATGAGATTGTAGGACACAAATTTCAGGTACTACATGCCCCATACAGAATGGGAACACTGCTGATGGTTATGAAAAAGGATGAAAATGCAGAATATAGGAACTTAGTTGAAGGTCAAAGAGCCAATCTTATTATGGAGATAAAGAGAAAATAGGGAGAGCATGTGAGGTAGGGTGTTGTCAGGTGGGAGGGGTAGGGATAGGAGCAACAATTTCTGAAATGAATAGGGAAGAAGGATGTTAGAGCAGGAGAAGTTTGAAGCCAAGCTATGTTAATACAGGAAATTTATATAGCACCTGAAAAAAAAATGGTAACAAAGATATGTTAATTTAAAATGGATAAACACAATGAAGAATTTTTGGTTTGTTGTAAACATCAAACACTAGGCCAAACCAACAGGAGAGCAGTGAAGAGTGGCATAGGAGTTGGCACAGATTTTGGCTGCCTGGAAAAAAAGCTGTTCTTGCCTAACTGACTGTCCTTGTCTTGTAAGAAAGCCTTTGTAGGACTATTCTACAGCAACGCATACACTCTTTTCTTTTGCTGTAATAGTAATGACCATGCTTGAGAGTGGGCCACAGTTTAGTGAGTATAAATTTAAATAATTTGGCAAGAACTGCAGACTTCTGTGTTTCCTAGTTGCCAATATATTCAAAGCAATGGATCAAAAAAATCAGATGGCTGCTGGTAAATGCTGTGAAGCCTACTATGAAATCTCTCAAGTTATAACTGTTGAAGTCTAAATGCACAATGGAATATGATTGTTAATATGATTGTTAACACATTGTTTAATGGATAATAAAAATGTTGGTACTCCCAGAAAATACTGTGAAAATTAATGGAGAGGTGCAGATATTTAAAGCGTCTAGAAAAACCAAAATGCCAGTAAAACCAGCTTCATGTTTTATATGCATACACTTGTGAATTTATTTACTATTTTGACTATTGATGTCAATATTTGCAAAGGCTACGGTTTTAGTTTAAATGAGAGTTAAGTGTTCCTGCAGCTCTTGTAGCCAGATGTTTGGGTATGAAGTTATCTACAGGAATAAGTCATTGTAACTTGAAAGGAATAGAATGAGCAGGGTGAAGAAAACTAAAGGACTGTGTTCAGTCATAAAGAAGATTTTATCTCATCTTCTGCTCCTTTTCTATTCCACCATGGCTATCCCTAAGCTATGTTTCTGAAACCGTGGAGTAGTCCCTTGCAGCCAGTTGCAGGTGCTAAGGAGAGTGCAACCATGTCCCTCAAGGGACTTACACTGTCACTGCTTGTGAATGAAGAGCTGCAAAAAGGAAAGTAATTATCTGACCTCCATGTCTATGTCAGCTGTGGCAAGAAAGAATAGACCTGAAGTACAGCCAGGAAGATTTATTCTTAGTCACTAGGTAGTGAGTTTGGAGTAGTTGATCACCAAAAAAAGATTGTCTGCGGAAGTTTTGGGTATCCCAGCTCTGGAGGGTCTTCAGGTACAAGCTGAACAAACATTTTCAGGAATAACACAGATAGAGTTGATATCCTAGGCCAAGTGATAGACCAGATGACTTCTTAAGTCCCCTTCCTAGTCTATTTTTCTGCAGCTGTAACTGCTCTGATTCATCCCTTGTACAGACACTCTCTGTTATAGTTATGGCTACAGAGCAATAGTACCATATTTTCCATCACTGAAGAGGCAGATCGTTCCTTATTCTAGCCAATGGAACAAGATGAGAAATGATTTTTTTTTAAATTTAATTTGTGTACATGAATCCCACTAACAGTAGTAACTTCCAGCAGAACCATCTGGAAGAACCAGTCGTGTCTGCTGAGAGAAAAGTGTGGGTCTCTAAGTACTTTTACATTCATGTATTTTCAGTGTTTTCTCCCCTGACTGAGACAGTAAAAAGCCAAATAGATACAAATAATAATGTTTGTTTAGAAAGGCAGGCAATAAACCTTTAACAAACAATGTCACTGTAACCCTTAAATAGTAATTGTACTGCCTAAGGCATCTGATAAAAGATTCTTGTGTTCTTGCTGTATTGTGTCAGGCAGATGCATCAATCAAACTCCATAATGGACTAAATTGGGAAATAGAGTACTGGGAATAAACAGTTCTAAAAAGAGGTGAAACTTTGTGACAAGCAGCCTTAACAGACCAATCTTGATTCTAAACATAGAAGCAATTTTAGGACTTCTCTGCAGGCAAAGGACAATTATTGCCTAAACAAATAAACTAGTGTCTCAGTACCTCAGGCATTACTAAAGTTAGCTTGAAACAGTTTTGAGATCTGACTGGTGGAGTTTCAGGGATGTTGTAGTTTGACCTGTTAACTTTCACTGAACTGTATATGGACATCCTTTTAGATAATCCATAAACTAAACCGGAATAGAATGAGAAAACTGGAATGTGTTATGATTTTAGCACTAATTCTGCTGCCAACAAAAATAACTAGGTCTTAACTAAGATTGAATATATGTCAGGCTCTGAATTTTAATCCACATGAACACTGCACACTTAAGGTTCTTAAGTTCAATAAAAGACCTGAACTTCAGCTTCTATTTGGGATGTTTATTTAAATCTGTATGGCAAGCTGGCAGCAAATTTGACTGATGAAAAAAAAAAAAGAAAAGAAAAAAAAAAAAGGCTTATCTGGCCATTTATCCTGTATTGTGCTGAGTTCCTCAATGTCTTGTAGGTGAGTGTGGAGTCCTAAGCCTACAGATTCGTGCTTGCATTCATACTTGCACCATGTACTGAATAGTATCATACTACAACAGAAGAAAAAGAGTTTCCCAAGAGTTTTTCTACTGACAAGTAATTCAGCGTCTGAGAACAGTTTTAAATGTCACAGGGATTTAGGTTTCTCTGAAATAGTTTAGCCTCTGTTATAGCTTGTGTTTGAATTTTACTCGCATTCTCTCCCAAGATTAGCTGGAGATTTTCTATAAGGATTGAACAAGATATAAAATTCAAATAAATGTTTATGTGAATATAATCAGCATAGTCATCATGGCATTATGATTTTAATGAAGTCGTGAAGCTAATGCATAATCTTATTTATGTTGCATCACCGTCCTGTGACATTCTATCTAATATGATTTTACTTTGAATGCAAAGTTACATGAGCTTGTGTTGTGGAGCAACTGCAGTATTTTTGATGCGGTATCACATTACTGCAGTGATATGATTTGGTGCTTTTGCATCTGAGAACAACCTGTCTGATAAGCAGCTGCTCGGTTCTGATGTTCTTTATCAGAAGAATTTAAAAAAGTTCCCCAACTCACAGTGTAGCACCTGGTTTAAACATTTACATCTGCCTGAAGAAATGCTGCCCAGTCACACTGTAATACCCTTTCCCATATGTATGGCATATTGAAAAACAGCACCATTATCTTCCCTCTCTACCAGGTGTGGGTAGATTGCTTCTAGTGATTGAATTTTATTGATCTTTGGATTTTTCTGGCTTCTTGTATGCTAATCCAAGTGCAATAGTGTTCTTTTGGAGGTTTTCTTCTTCCTTTGCGTTCGTTCTGGCATCTGTGCCATGAGCCCCCTATTTAGTTTTCTTAGCTACTTCCAGTATTTCTTCTGCCATTCAGTAGAGATGCTTCTGTGTCTTACTGTAATTGTGTCATTGTAGTATTTTGTGTAATTCAAGGAATGCAAGTTTCCTTTTATTCACTTCCTTTTTACTTTCTGGTTTGGTTGGTTTAATTTTCATAGTAGCATTGCTCCGACACTTGAGAACTACCTCTCCCTACCAAATTTACATCTGATCATAAGTTCCCTGTCATTATTTTGACAGCATGAAATATATTAACATGACTAGGATGGGGGGACATCACTTCTAGTAATGTGCATTCTTTCTGTACATATTCCTGTTGTTTTTCTATTGAGTGAGCTCACCTGTTCTTTACGAAACAAAAAGTTTAAAATGCTTTTGTTTCTAGTTTTTCAACTCTAGGAAGTACTTACCCACATTAAAACTGGAAAGGATCATGTTGTACTAGAATTGCCAAGAATTACCAGGAAGTACAATACTCTAAGACAGGAAAAAGCAGCCATGCTAGATCAAAACAAGACCCATGTAATGCCATATTCTGCCTCCGACCGTGACCAAAACCAGAACCCTGAAAAGAGCATGAAAATGGGCATGTCTAGGTTCCTCAAGCAGTTTCTCAGTCATTTTTGGCTCAACAAACAGCGCAGTTCAAAAGTTTTAAGAGGGGAATTCCAAATTTTCACACAAAAATTACACAGTTTTCCATGCAATTTTTTCTATGTTGTTATAAAAAAAAGTCTTTTAGTACACTTCCTATATAATTGCATATATTTAATTTTGTTTTAAAAACAGAAAGAAAAAAGCCAGCAAGGCAAGGTAATTTATCTGTAGACTAAAATACTGTTTATTTTAATAATCTGTACATAGGGTGTTTTCTAAACTCCATTACTTATAGGTAAGTTTTTGTTAGGCAGAGTTTTGTTAGATGATAAAGTGGACTTCAACAATTTGGAGCTATTTCAAAATTAAGTTTTCACAAATTGTTTTGACATTTCTTTTCACAGACTTTGAAGCTACAAAGGCATGTAGCAACTGGAAAGGGAAAAAAGTTTACCTCTTGTACAACCTCATGAGTTTTTAAAGTCTTTTTGAGGGAAGTTAGGCTGTGTCTAATTTTGCTAGTAGGAGTTTGTTCATCCCTAACATAACTTGGTTGCAGTCCAGCGAACTGTTGAAGATCTACATGAATAGGTAGCAGTATTGTATTCCTCTCCTATATAGAGCTTGTCTTTCCTTCTATATGAACAGTATCTAATATTGGTTTACCATCCTATGGAGTATTATTGCAGCAGGACAAAAAGTTTTCTGTTACTTGGAAAGGGTAGAGCTAAGGAATGCATCATGAATTTAAAAGTAAGTTTCAGTGTGAATTTTGCTAAAGCATTCACACATCTGATGTGGACTGACATTTAATTGATCTGGCATGAAGAATGTTAACATTTCCACCTAATCATGACCACTTAAATCTTTCATGCAGCTATGCAGAGCAAGCAGTCTGGGAAACCCTGTGGCAAAACCATCAGCAGTGCCAGACTGATAAAGCATTTAGGGTTTGTCAGTTACTGGAGAAAAACTGGATAATGGTATATAAATCACGAACAGTATTTTGGCCTGAAAATAAATACTCAATGGGATTGTTACGTTACTATTTATTTATTTTTAATAGCACTATTAAGTGGATTTTGACAATGATTAAACAGAAACCCAGGAACTTTATCACAAGCATTGCAATGCATCTTTACAATTTATTTCAAAAGTATTAGCACTATGTATAAAGAACAGATTTTTTTACAGTTGAATACTCTTACACTCTTCTGTTCTTGAAAATCTTACAGTTAGTACTAACTGAATTGCCAAATTACATACATACATTCCATGCATTTCTTTGAAGCTCCTTCATCTCCCACTTTTCTTTATATCTCTGTTTTAATTTCTGAGACACTTCAAAACAACTATTGACAAGTCCTGAATATCATCGAATTGTTCATTCTGTTGATCAGACTCACACATTAGTGTGAATCTGTCCATTATAAGCATTGAATTGTGGATTATTTGCTTAGTTTAGCATAGGACCGACAATTAACAAATAAACTGGCTGATGGTGCACTGAGGACTTGTATTTTATTCACAAACCTCTTTTCAAGTTCTAGAAAGTTTGTCTGTACACCCCTAAGCCAATGTCCCTGCAGGTGTATGAAGACATGCCTCTCACTTATTTCACGTGTAGTGACTTCAGGGACATTTTCTTCTTTTGCAGTCATTGCTAATTTAATCTGTCTACCAAAGACAGACTGACACCACTGTGGTATTGGCGGGACATGGACTGATGGCCCTGGGAAGCTGGAGTTGGCCCTGGATGTGTGGGGCATGGTCCCAGGGAGGCCAGGTTGCCCCTTACACCTGCAGCATAGCTATTTTTCACTTCAGATCTCTGTTCTTTCCTGTTAAATCCTGCTTCTGTTTAACTTTTTTTCTCTTTTTTGATGCCCTTGTCCTGCTACTTTTTCAACCACACCAAATTTCTATCTCCTGTTCTTCTGTTGTTTTTTTTGCTCCTTTCTTCCCCATTTTTATCCAGCCATCGTGCTCCTTTCTTTCATTTTCTCCTTTCCCCCAATGGGTCCACATAAATGATATCAGACAAAACCCCCACAGGACCTGAGAAATCAAAGTAGGAACAATGATGATACATACTCACTTGCTTTTGGTGGTCTTCAGTCATTTTTGATTGCCTAAACATTTTTCATCTATTGTAGAGCCAGACGTGGTTAACAACTTTAATCCTGTTGTCAAATAGCTGGCTTTTCTCAATTCACTCATGTCTCGCAAATTACTCAAGGCACAGTCACTGCTCTGTCAAATTTGACAGAAAGACTTGGTCCTCTCAGGCTATATTCACTATAATGGCTTGTGCCATCTTCAAACTCTCTGTCTTCCTTGTAAGGGGGGGGGAAAGTTTGAAACATTAACTGTACTTCATCAATGGGAGAAGAAAGCACTGCGCTGTACTCCCATTCGTCTGAGTGTTAAGAAGCCTAAAATTTCTCCTGGGTCAAAAAGAGAGCAGAAAGCGCTGCCTTTCTAACCTTAAGACACAGGAGATGGGGGTTCAAGGTGAATGTGGGCAGAGTGGGAAGTAGTGGAACCACTTGAGAGAGCTCTGAAGGGCTGTGCACTGTGGTGAGAAAGTGGTTCCATACCTCTGCCTGATCTCAGCTTTTACCATATGCTCTCATTTTTTAAGCACCTGACTTGAGTCTCAGAGGTCCCTTTTGCTGAAGGGGTAAGTGCTCACAAATGCTTTTGAAGCTGATGGGAGTTTGTCTTTGAAGGTGCAAGCTTCAGTTAACAATACTTCTGCGACCTTAAGAAATGGAGAAAACTTCAGCTAGGTTGTTCTTGTATGCAGCAGCTGTCTATACATTTTTTTTTAAATCAAACACTTGAGAACAAAAATATTTTAATTTAGATAGCTAGCAACGATATCTTAAAAGAACTCTATTCTGATTTCCCCCCTCCCCCCCTTGCTTAATGCCTCTTCATGTGCTGAACTCTCCAGCAAGGCTGTGTATTCTTCAACACTGTAGTCAGGGACTGTATAATAAAGCAATCCCTTCTTACTGCTGTTGTTTTGCTCAGAAAGCCTGTGGTACAGAGGAAGATGGGAATATTAAGATTATGAACTACAGCTGCCTGAGGTAGTACGGTAGTATTTCATTACTGAAGTATTCTAATTGTGAGCCAAAATATTTCAGATTTTGTTTACTTTTGAAGTTGAAATTTTCCACTGTTTAATTCCCCTAAATAGCTTCTAATGCTATGAAGTCTGAAAATGGTCCTAGATATCTCACACTGGACATCCAAAATTAATGAAGCTGTTTTTCCCTTTGTCTCCCTATGTTACTGGTCTTAATAATAGACATAATAATAGAATATCACCATTAAGAAGAGTTGTGAAATTAAACTAATCTTAAAGCATGTCATACTGGAATATAAACTCTTTGAAAAACTGTTGTAAAAGTAGGAAAGTGTTCAAATAAGATTGCTGGAGGATCATAATTCTGGAATTATACAAGATTTTCACTGGAGTTTATGTAGATACATAATTTACTAAAACTTGGAGTTCATGCTACAGACATTAGGATTTTGAAAAGCTGCTGTAAGAGCTTTGCAAATTGAATAAAAGTACTACTGCTGAAAACATTGTACATAATCTTTATTCAGGAGCTCCCTTTTCAGTAACCATAAACAAAGTTTTCAACATGTTTCTTGTACCAGAATACAATTGTTCTTCACATATACAATCCTTAAGTATTTCCTAACAATAAGCGAGAAGAAGTATTCTTGCCATCAACAATCTTCAACCTTTTTTAGTGCTATTATTCACAGGCTGATCTTCTTTAGGATATTAATCTGCCCATGCTGATGCACTCTCAGATTTGGGTTGCAGACACAATCACTTTGTGCTCCTCTAAGTTTATGGACAGTGTCATACCTGCTCATATACAAGCAACATAACCTACCCAAGATATCCTATGTGACTCAGGGATTTCAAAGTTTGATGATGACATAGCTCTCGGCTTTGGGATCATCACTTTTTGAGTGGCATGTGCTCGCCTGTTTTTGTGACATATTAGTGACATATATCTCTTTGTCAGAACTGCCTTAAATATGTCTGTAAGGGATCTTTACTGTAAGTGTTTACAGTGCTTCCTCCTTGTCAATTGGAGGAGACACTATGGCTTAGTAGCCTCATGCACAGATTTTATAGGATGTCAGAACAAAATGATTTTTTATTGAGGAAGAGTCAAACAAGTTGTGCTTTTTGTTGTGTCACACTAAACAATATAAGAAGCATGTTAAAAAAGCTCAAGGCTCTCACTAGAAGGCAAAGGCTATGAGAAATGATTTAAAGCTACATTATCCTGTTTCTAATTCCTTTTCTTTCTTCCTGCGGAAATGTAATTGCAAGAGGCTGGGAGAAGGGATTGGAGCATTGGCTTCTATGTCAGCCTTGAAGAGAGTCATAAAGTCTCTTTTATGGGTTTCTCTCTAGCCTAGCTCTACTTTTGCAAATTAGAGGAGACAATATGGCAATCTTAGCTAGCTCTGATCTTACATCTTAATTTGCAAACTCAACAGCAATATCAGTGTCCAGCTTTAGTGGAAATATTTTTGAATTTAAACAATTTTCCATTGACCTGCAGTAAAGGCCTTTTTTTTACAATTGCCTGCATACTGCTTTAAAGACTTTCCTCCCCTCAAATTTAATAGGTTTTGATAATAAATATTCTGGATATCTAATGTCTGTCTCAGTTAAGATGTCTGTTAGATCCTAGATATAGAAGTCAGATATGCAGCTGGAGGATTCAAAATCCAAATTAATTATGCTGAAATTTTTCTGAATTGAACACAGCAAACAGACACTAGAAATATATAATTCTGTGAAACAGATTCTTTTTTTAAAATCTGCTGAGGAATGACTCAGATTGTTTTATGTATTTTGAATAATTTTTAACTAATGTCATTATGCACAAAAGCACAACAACATTACAGTACCCTGTATTGTCTAATCCTTTAGATTTCCTGGAATCACTTAATAAATACTTGAAGCTCCAGTGTTCTGCTGCTGCTGTTGATATACCTTGGTCATGACCTGGAAGGACCACCCACTCCTGTAAAAGAGAGGGTAAGTCTGTCTCTATGCTACTTTGATTTTAGACCTCCTTTGAAGAAAAAGTATGTGTATCCTTCAGACAGCTTCAGTCTGGGCTGAGCTACTTCTGTGATGGAAATTTTGGCATGCAGAAGCCATTTATAGCTGTGTGCATAAGGTAGAGGGTGTTTCATGTGTGTACATGTGAAGAAGAAGGAGCAAAATTTTTATTGGTACTTTTGTTTCTTTTCCACTTGAATAAAACTAGGATATTTTGCTGCTTATATTTGAAAAAAAAAAAAATCCAAGAAAAATAAAAGCATTAATATTAGACAAAATGAATCTTTAGTTAATGAGATGTGATTGATCACTGTGAAAGGAAAAGATAATATCCTATGACATATATATAAATCCAAATGTATTGGTTAAAGATCTAAATCATTTTATTTGCCACAAAAGATACACTCGTAATTAGGAACAAAAAAATGCAGTAAGTCAATGAAGAGAAAATAAATATATTGAAGTGATTTTGCAAATCACAGTTAATTGAGCCACAAACAAAGCAGCAAATAAAGGAAATAATGTGGTAATTGGAACCCTCATCCCTTATTGGCATACATTATGGGTTGCTATCTTTTAGCAGTATTAAATCATTGCATGTGAATGTTGCCAAAAAACCTCTTCATTTCCTTTTAGTGACTTCTTACTGCCCTCAGTTGAAGTTTAATAGAAAAGGAAGGACATGATGTAGTTTTAATGACAGGAAACCCATGGCTTCCAAATGAATAAATTCCATCACTGGCTGCCACAAAGTGTGCTAATTATTTCCTTTGATAAATTAAAAGCCGTAAAAGTCCAAAGTATATAGCATGTGGTTTACAGTTATAGTCTGCCTGTCTGCATTATTGAAAGTTCATATAAACCTCATTATTTTAATTTAATAAACATTATAATTATTTTTTACACCAGTAGGCTGTATAGAAAGCATATGTTGAAGACAAACTTGTCTGACAGAAGGGTAAATAGCCCACAAACTGAATAAGCAAGGAACATGATGTGTCATGTTGTGATAGCTCACGCTTTCTATAATGCTTTCAAATGAGCAGATGCTTAATTTTGTTTAGCTTTATAAACAAGAGACTAGCGACTACCTTTATCTTGTAAATGAGTATTTCATTCTGGAAAGTGTGCTTTGATGAATGATACAGTCCCTTGTGGTTTAGAACAGAGGCTGAGAAAACTTGGGAAGAAATTAAGGAAATGTAGAGAGGAAAATGGAGATTTTATAGTAACCATTGCAAGGTAAAAAATAAAGAAATCCTATTCTGCCTGAAGGGATGTGATATAAATAATCAGAGTTGTTTTTTTTTTGTTTTGACTTTTTTTGGGTGGATTTGTTTATTTGTTTATTTGTTTATTTGTTTGTTTATTTATTTGTTTTTGTTTTGTTTTTCATCCAGAAAAGACCATATCCAATGAGGTTCTGAATATTTTTAACGACTATTGTAGTAATGACATTCAGGTTTGCTCAATACCTCATGGGATTAGACATAAACCTTAATACAAAAAAAGGGAGAAGAGACTGAAGAATGAGAATTAAAAGCAGTTTATATATGTTGTGGAAGTTCATCTTGCATTATTATTCTAAAATGTTACCAGAAATTAATACTTTACTCTCAGGTTAGCCCCACAAGTCAGTAAAGAAATCTGTTGCAAATCTTTTGCTGTGTCCTGATCTAATGCACCTGTCTTCAACTGTAAATGGACTCAAATGTGCTTTAAAAATAATAATAAAAAAAGATTTCAGGTGGGCTGTATGACTGATTTTGCAAAGTATATTCGCTTGGTAATGAGACTAGGAGTTTCTGGAGATATGAGACAGCAGCAATGTGCCAGAATAGAGGGCACAGGATCACACAGCAGATATCTGGAACCAGCAGGAAGATGAACAGAACTAGGTCTGGCAGGACCAGGAAAAGGCAAAAGGCAGGCAAACCAATTTTCCCTCTTAAATTTAAAATGCATGTTATTGAAACCAATCACAGATACTGACTAAAATTACAGTAATTGGAGCATGTAGTGTTTTTCCACAGTATCTGACCAAGTGTGTTGCAGAGGTGGGTGTGCACAGAGATCTGTGTCTTACTGCTGGGGAGCTGCAGCTCCCAAATGACTGGATCAATGTGTCTCATCGAGTGGGTGATGTTAGAGCTCCTATTGGAGAGCTTCTTTGCTCTGCTTATTGGACAACCTTGTCTCCCTAGCACAGAGCAAAATGTATTGACCAATGCAAACACAGCTAGTTGGACTTGCTGGTACTGGAGAGCAGCTTTCCTGCAAATATACAGGGAATATTGAGACCACTTGCTATTTATGTCTATGACCAATTAATTTAGTAGTTCTGTGTAAAACTGAGAATATATTTCCCTTGTTCTCAGAGGCATATGTTTAGATTGTATGGAGCAAATTGAGACTTTCATATGCTACAGGGATGAAGTCAGTGGAATTTTATTTAGTTGCAATGTATCAGCTAGAACTTCCTAGTTTTAGAGGGATGGATGCTGCAGCATGCCATGGGGAAATGTGTTTTCCCTGGGGAAAAATAAATAAATAAAAAAATAAAAAAAAAGGACCTGACTTTGAGAAAGTGCCTGAGTCAACTTCTAAGAGACATTATTCTACCTTTTGGAGAACTAAAATGGAAACATAGTTCATTTTTCATTTGATGTTCCATACTGGCACTTTTCTGACATTTCCTTGTTACACAGTAACAGCTTATAGGGTAAGAAGTTTCCTGAATCTCTTTAGCTGAAATGGAGGTTGAAAGAGAACTGGGGGAGGTGTTTTAATATTCTTGCAGAAGTAATTGGTGTTTCAAGGAAATGTAGGAGGGTGAATTCTTCCACACTGCAACATACTACAGCCCCAGGAGTACTGAAATATACCATGCATTCTAGTTGAAGAACACTTAATTGCAAAGTTATATAAAGTAAATTGAAAATGCCAAATCTGTAGTATGCTTGCAAGAATATCACCTTGATTAAGGGCACACTCCCTTTACATTTAGATGTCATTACTCCTCTTTAATAATAAACCTATGAAAAAGAAAATGAAGGGCTATAAATAGCATAGTCAGGTCAAATCAAGTACAAAATAAAAATATCATAGCAAACTGCAACAAGATTCTAGTGTACACATGACTGTTGGCTAACAATTAAGGGACCCATCAGTCTAGTTTTATCTGTTGTATGAAATTTGAGAGAGTCGTGGTAGTACTTCTTTATTTTTGGTTATAAAGGCATATTAATGCCTCCTTGGAAAAGAGAAACACGCTTTGTGTAAAGGAATCTGTTCTTTTGCTCATCCTTTTACTTTTTTAATTAACAGGAGGAAGAGAAGTTTAGAGCTTCCTTAGAGATTGTTTGCTTTATTGATTTTTCCTTCTGTAGTCATAACAAATCTGCTTGTAAGCCAAAAATGACTTACATAACATCTAACTATGCTTATGTTCATAGTATTTTACTTGAAAGAACAACTCTATTGTGAATCTAGCTATTGGGCCAAAAATGTAAGAGTTTTCTATAAAATACTAGTGGGACTTGAACACCTGATTGATATTAGCAGCATGGAGTAGAAATATTTTGTTTTAAAGAGTTTCACTGTCTCTTTGTTATTTCTTCTCATAGTTGTTCTTCAGATAATGATGTGTATTATGTATCTTAAATTTTATAGTCATTGATTTTTCTCTTTGGTAACACATTATTATATTCAGAGAGACCTATGTGAACAGCATTTGCACATCGTGTAGAAAAAATGTTGTCTGTAAATTGCATGGAAATCTAAGACAAATCAAGGCTTCTGCACAGTCTTAGAGTTCAAAAGCAACTGCAACAGAGATTGTATTTAAGGAGAAAATAGAAGGGGACAGACAGGGTTGCTGTGAAAATCCTTCCATCTTACCCTTTGGCAGAGGTTAAAGAAGGCCCTAAGGGAGCTGGACAGGACTATGATCAAATGGATAGTCTGTCACTTGCTGGCTTTTCAGTCAAAAACAAATAGGAGTTACCTCTTTGTGAAAAGTTATTTCAGCTGACTATGAGAAAGAGAATGAGGAGGGGCTGTGGTTTCTTTCTGTACCTGCAGGAGGTCAATGTAAGTGACAGTGATGAAATTCTCCCCTTGATTTTTCTGGACTGTTTACAGCTCATTTAGTACAACTCCACAGCGTGTGTGAATGAGGATATGACATGAGATGTCTCTGGTGTTCTGGGGTAGTATAAATGCATGTTCAAATGTTTTCCTTTCTATAGGCACTAGAAGAGTTCGTGATTTAAAGGCTGTAAATCAAATGTTCTCCCATACTCTAAACACGTCAATGACATTCCCTGGAGAATAGGTTGGGTCTTCTTGGCTCCAGGTTAGGTGAAACCAGCAATTTTTTTTCTGGGTAGCATTACTACTTCTGCTCTATCCAGGGAGCAGAGAGCAGGGAGATGAGGGTCTGGTGTGTTTTGTGACACAGGTGCATCTTCAAAATGCAGTGCACCTTATTAATATGTAATTTTGTCAGTTGGAATTTTGGGGAAAGAGAGGTTAATTTTTAATGATGATCATGGTATCCCTCCCTCATACTAACAGTGGTCCACTTGAACTATGGACATCTTCTGAGTAATTTGAATTTCACTTTTCTAAATCCTGTACCATACCAATAGTGAGTCTGTGTTAGCACAGGAGCTCTGTGGTCATCCTGACACCTAGTTTAAGTAAACCAGGACTTAGGACCTGCCTGTTTGTCCAGCCAAGCCCCATCATGCAGTGGGGCAGCAGGGTTCCTGGACAGCCCCTTTGAGGTAGTATGTCCCCCCTTCCCTCAGTTTTCTGAAGGAGCTGGTGCATGGGACTCAGTCCTAGGAAACTTGTTATGTACAACTCATAAAGATTAACCAGCTTTACACTGTGGGTTTTGTGTGTCGTTTTTTTTTTGGTTTTGGTTTTGGTTTTGATTTTGTTTTCTGTTATTTATTAGTTGTTTTCCCAAGAACTTGCTTCATGGTCTACTTACGAAGAGAATCTAATCCACCATCTCACTTGGGTCTATGCAAAATGGCTGAGGCTTGGGAATAGAGGATTATTTTTAAGTTGTTCTTCATGCATTATTCCTAACTGGGAGAATAGAATGTACAGTTAGCACATTCTTCTCTCATTTCCACATGCCAGGACCAACACAGGCCAGTGCAAATCTGTAGGTTTAATTACCTAGAAAAATATTAGATGACTACATTTGTTGAAACCTGGGGTTTCTTATTGCCATAAACATTTTATCTGCTTTTATCTGGTTTCTGTGCCTATCAAGTGAGTGAACTACAATAATATTATGCTATGATATATATTGTTTCCATTGCCATGAGGTGGAAGAGCAAGAGGGTTAAATATCAAATGGTTTGCTTGAAGCTCTAATTTGAAATCCCATCAGAGTCACTTGTTTACTAGCACTAATAGTTAACTAGTGCGCAGCCTTTAAATTACTGCTTCTTACAGCGGTGCTGTTCACACCACTGTGCTTAAGGACCTGTCAGCATTTCCAGTGGAAAACTGTTTTCAAAGGCTTATGACTTTGTCATGAATATTTACGCTGAAACTTGCCAAATGTCATCTCAGGCTAGAAACAGATTATTTCCTTTATTGGAGACTGCTTGACTTGAGCCATGAATAAATCAGCTTTCAAATTATTTTGAAATAGGAAGAGCTGACTTAACATAATGTAAATGAGGAGGGTTCTGGGACTTTCAGCTAAGGAAGGGACAATGCATTGAAAAAAAAATAATTTAAAAGTACATTGATTGTAGCTTCACGGTGAGCTCTCTGTTGTGGCAACGACACACATTGTCAAATTTCTCTAGCTTTTGCAAAATATTGTCTAGGCTTTGGCCGTTAAAACTCAGATGTTCTTCAGTACTCTCAGACTTCAATTTATTTCTTTTTATTGTCCTTTTTATTTCCATCTGTGAGATCTAAATTAACTTGAACTGAATAAACTGATGGGTTTGATTCTTAGCTGTCCATAGATATTTTTGTAGCCTCAGACATGTAATATGGACAAACTCATATCTCAGTGCCCCATCAGTAGTGTTACCCCACAGCTGTCTTCCAAGCCCTAGAGTCTAGTCAGATGCTTCAGCTCCATAGTTTGGGATGCATTTTCATGTAGCAAATCTTCAGATTTCAAGGTACAACATTTCCACAACATTATTGTTCATCCTTTCTTGTTAACAGCTACATTATATCCTATTCAGCATGCTTATGTGTCTTGTTGTCTGCTGTAGGTGTTAGCCAGGGAAAAAAAAAGATGCATATGCTAATAGATTATTTTTCTTTGAGAAAAAATACATGCATAAATTTCACTGAGGTGTAATTTACTTATAAAAGGAGAGCACCTAATGCAAGTAAATATAATTTTATGTCCATATTTTCAAAAGGACTTAAAGAAGCTACTGGAATAAATATGTATGCAACTGCACCAAATAATCACTTAAAACTCTGAGTAAAACCACAGTGTGAAACAAGGCTTAGGGGGAAATAAGTATGACAGTTTTAAAATGAGTTTTGAGATCTGATAGGATTTGGCATATAAACTTGAGAAAGGCAAGAGTAGAGTCAAAACAGGGGAGTGAGAAAAGACTGAGCTAGGAGGCACATAGCCCTGAATATGTTGCCTTTTTTGACATTAGGGTCACTGTAGTAGCAGGAAGAGGAGTGAGCAGATTTCAAGATACTCCATGCTTGTAGTAACTAGTAGCTTTCATCCACCAAGTTATTGTGGATCAGATATACAGTGATTAAAGCTGAAAAACTGAAAGAAAATGAATTGCACTGATGTTGCAGAGGAAGATTAAATGGAAATGGTGAAAGACTGTTCTAAGGTAAAGACGGTCTGAAGTGTCAGGGCTATCAATGAAGAACTTTATTGTTCATCAGCAGTATAAGATAGGATTACAGGAATATTATTTTAACCCCTTGGCTTCACCATGAACATCTGTGTAGAATTCATCCAGTGGGCTTCTGAACACATCATGCACACTCATGTCTCTACTGATCTGAGTGCAGTGCTAACAACGTTGATTCATTGTTGTGGTGATTATGCTCAACGCAGAAAAAATTAACCTTGAAAAACAGTAAATTTACTTTCCTTCGAAATCTTTGTACCACATGCAGATGTTAATTATTTCCTATACTATTTCTGTCATTTAGGTGAAGGATCCATGTGTGCCTTCCGTGACCCCAACTAGGTTGTTAGCTGCAACAGAGAAATAGGACTTCAGAGGGAGTTACTAACCTTCACTGAATAGCCTGTCAGCCAGAGAATGATACAGAGCACCTTCAAAAGGTCCCCTAAGTAATGAGCACTAAGGAGGGTTATAATGGGCCCATCATTAGCTCCAGCTAATATTCTGACCTAATGCCCACATATACTACAGGTGTCATGCAGGGCCACCATAGGATTAATCTACAGGATGTTTTGTGGCTATATGATGACAACACATTTCTTCAGCATGTTTCCCAACTTGAAAGCCTTTATATGTATTTTCATAGAATGCAAGTAAATTTTGACCTTTTGCATATATTTTTTAATACTTTCCTCAAGTTCAGTCACCCACAGTGACCCATGAATCAAGTACATAGCCATGCAAAAGAGAAAAATAAATTTCAAAGCATTCAAAGCTTACTGTGTAAGAAGGATGTAACAAAATGTAGATGCAGTGACTAAGAAAACTTGTGCTTCCTCCTACCATGAGTTCTTTCCTTCAACTAATTTTTTTTTTCTGAATCCTTGTCCTACTAAGAATTTTGAAAAGATTGAAGACTTGTGTACTCCACTTCTGCATGCAATTTCATGGGTCTTCTATAAACTGCTCCCCTACCTTCGATGGAGATCTTAACTTTCACGATAAATAATTTATTTTGGTCTTTCCATTCATGTGCCTGTTCTCCACTTTATCAAACTTACTGAAGATGTTGGACATTCTTGCCTTCTCACTTGATGGTAAAGGATCCTAACCACTGTGATTGTTAAGGATTCACCTTCTCAGAAGCTACATCTTTCCTTGTTTTTGTGTTGGTAGTTTCTTTACATTACTTCCTAAAGAATGACAGTTACTTTGTAAGCTGAACTGAGTGAATGTTAATATTATTCATATTTCTTGACCAGATTTAGGGACAAATGCATCTGACTCCATTTGTCTGCACTACTCTCTGCATGGTTTAGACAGTTATATTTTATTAACCTCTGCAGTCAAATTGCTGAGTGGATTTCATGTGACTGTAATTTGGCAGTCGTACAGTACAACACATTTATTACAAAAAATTCATACCCAGTTTTTGCCCAGTAATACCAAAGAGACATCAGCAAGTTTATGATGATCAGCTCATTTAGTAACAGGATATTTGATATGAGGCAATATTTGACTGATCAATGTTTATTTTAAAATTCTCTGCACTCACACCACACTCCAATAAGATTTTGTATTCTTCTTTCACTTACATTAAAAACATGCACATCCAAAATGCTGTGCTATTTAAATTTATAAAGATGAAGAAACAGATAATTTGCAATCATGCTCCAACATCCATTAATTAAAGCAAAACCATCTAATAAGATGGTAAAAACATATGTTCTTTAAAAATAACACAAATTGAGCTAAAATTTCAACTTAGCTTGTAAACAGAAAACTTAGATGTACAGAGTGCAGATGTACAGAGCATGGGCTATATATTTGTGTGTTCACTCCAACAGAAATTTTTCTTTAAATTAACTAACTGTAGATGAATACAGGTTGTTTTTTCCTTTCTGCAGGAACTTGTTAAGAGACAAGTGCAAAACTTATAAACAAATGTTAGATGTCAGTTTAAAATCAGTATTACCAAAGCTTGCTTTATTTCTGAATACCTCTATGATCAACATTTAAGTTAACTATACACATTTGGTGCTGAAATACTTGTTAGAAATGGATTCTGCATAGCTCTCCTAATTTAGATAACTTATTAAAGGCTCTATTATTTTGAGGAGTTGGATAATGTTAAACTCTAATAGGCCATTGAAAATAATTTCATTCATTGAGAGACAGCACTTACCAGAGAAGAGAAAAGAAAGTATTTTGGATGACATTTAACTGGGCTTCATTTGGGCACAAGACCTTGAAATTCTCTTACTAAGGCTTACTAAGTACGAATTAATGTTTTGTTAGTTTTTTTCTTTTCTTTTCTTTTTTTTTTTTTAATTCCCTTTCTCAATTGAGTTATTTTCACAGACATTCAAGCACTTGCAGTGCAGTCTTTCTTTATCTTAAAAAAAAAAAATAAAAAAAATTCAAAGAATGAAAACTTTTCTTGAGACCAAGCTATTCAGTGCTTAAAATGATAAAATCTGGTCAATCCATGTTTGTTGTTTCTTTCTCTATAGCCACTAAAAATAAATCCTTCAGGAGAACATTTCTTTTAGCTCACTTTTTCATTATTTCCAGAGGCAAAAGCTGGCAAGGCAATTTATAATTCAATTTTTGCTAAATCCACAACACCTAATATATATGTCAGGCATTTCAACGGCAGGGTACTTTGGGGATAGGTGATAAATTGTACTGATTATAAGTGCAAGCTGTTCTTCCAAAGCATCATATCAAAAAGAAGGCAAGTATTATTAGGAGAATGTAATGTATCTTTAGAATGTCCAGAAACATAAGAGATAATCACTTCATGTGAATATATTCTCCCTTGAGTTTTACAGCTCAATATTAAGGTCTTACCATGGTTTTGATAGCACTCATCTGGAGGGAGGGACCATTGTGGATTGGTAGTCTTTCAGCAGCTGCATAGCTCTTAGGCCTGCAATAATTCATTTCTCCCCAAAAAGGGCTTACTATGAAACCTGAAACATGGTTGTAATAATTTTCTAACTATGTTGGGGTATGTGAAAAGTATAAATATTATTTTATAATATAATCTCCCCTGATCTTTTAAACATCTTTTCAATGTTTCCATGTATTTTCCTGTGAGATACATGTGACAGTAACTGTTTATAAATACTGCTGAGCAAAACCAAAGAAAGTCTTCAGAAACATCTTTGTTGTCAAGATAATGTGAAAACAGGGAAAAAAGACACTGTCCTGGCAGCTTTCCTCTTAGTTTATACTTTTTAAAATAAAAAAAATCTGTTAATTTTACAAAGATGATATTGACATATCAGCTACAAATATTTAGAAGCAAAATACAGGCAAATGGAACTGAATAGCTGAGATTTGCTGGAGTGATGTAAAGCTTTTCACCTTTATATCATGGTTCTGAATTTAGCCTGGCTGATTTTGACTTGGCTGCTCTGCAGATGCTCCTTGTTTGTCTTGCCAATCACAATCTCTATCCTGCTCAGACTCTCTGAGGAACTGACTCCTTCTGTGACCATGGTATTGATTTAGGACCCAACCTATACTATCATCCTATTTTAGGCCTGTTTCCTTCTTTTTAGCATCTCAGGAAATTATTCTTTTTGTTTCAAGGCTGGGAACCTTTATTAATTTTTCTTAAACTGGTAAAATATATCTTAAAGGCAAGAAAAAAACCCAAAATTTATGTACATTTAAGATTAAGTGTCAATAACAAAAACAACAAGGCTTAAAGTAGAAAAAGACAGTTCCAACAACTCCCGCTCTATCCATTTTCTCTTTGTTTGCTATTTTTGTTTCTTCCAAATTGTGTCAGCCTTCTCAGAAGTTCTCTTTATTGTGGATAATATTGGAAATGTTTTGTAGATTCAAGTCAATATTCCAGGTGGTAAAAAACGCTCTCTGCCAAAATGGTTTTAAATCCACTTTGTCTACCTGAATTTCCATTTTGGTTTGCATCTACAATTTAGAGCACTTTTTGTTGAAGAAGGGGGGTTTTCACTGTAAGATAAAAGCACCCTGTCTGTTGCTGCCAGCTAAAAACCCACAAAGTTAAATTTCTCAATGCATATTTCAAAATTTTGAAAATATCAATTTTCTTTCACACTTTTAATGAACATAGAATACCTTTTGTACATTTTAGTTGTTATTACCTAACCTGTGAGCCCACTTCTAAACTGACCCTTGCATGAAAGAACAGAGCAGTGAAAATGAGGGCTGAAACTACATGAAGAAAAAACCGTTGTCCTCCTTCCAACTGAGACTTTCAGATCAGCAGCATAAGAGAGCTATGTGCAGAGAATATATTTTTCCTTTCTTTCTTTTGCATCAAACTCTTAGTTTTTCTCTTACCCTTAAACTCTTAGTTTTGTCCCTTTTGTATCCCTAAAAATCAATTAGTGAAGATGAACAGAAGTAGAAAACAAATGATCATTCATGAACCAGACCAGCTTAGTGTGCACGCTTGTCTGAAAGACTGATGAGATAATACCTGCAAAAGAATGTTCTGCTCTGACAGGAAAAGGAGAACCAATGTATCCAGAACACCCAATAGCTCATCTGGCAGTAAACGAGAGGTCAAAATGTCAGTCTTCCCGTCCTGCCCCTTGCGGTGTTAGAAATCTATTAAAGATATCCTAACATCTATTCAGTAGTATTACAGGCATTCTTGTAGCATAGATGGGAAATTAAAAATAGGTGGAAGTATGGACAGTAGAAATATACTCTCAAAGGAAAAATGAAACAAAGTTGGGGAAAGATTGGAAAATATGCTGCAAAAGAAGAGAGAAATAGAAGCTCTGGCAAGAGGCAGGGAAAGAGATGCTTGTAGATATTTGAAGACATAGTGAAGGATAAAATGAAGAATTGTGAAGGTGCTTGCCCTCTTATTTGAGTCTTTCCCTTTGAGATTCAAAAATAATGCCTTAACAATTGTGGATAAGTGTAGCTGAGAATTGCCTGCTCATGATTGATGATACCAGGCAGACATGGTTTCTGTTTGGCTACATTTCTTGGGCACAGAAGGATCCTGTGTTGCAATACCCTGCTAGATAAAGATAAAGACATGCTAAAATTTGTAAGGTTGTTAGTTGAACCCGATCTCACACCGACAAAAGCTGTTACCACAGCAAGACAGACTGAATCAGCTATTAATAATGCAAAGATTTCATTGCTTCCCAAAAGAGATTCCTAGCACAGATTGTTGGAGGAATTAACATTATGCATGTTATTAGAAGGAGACCTAAAGAGGACCATTTTCTACTGTATGATTAAAAGGTTTATGTTTTTTCTGAAAAGCCTTTAAGAGAGTAAGGAAAGGGTGCAGACTAGAGGAGTTAAGCCATCCTGCATTTTACATAATTTTCCATTAGAAAAAAAAAAAAAATTGGGCTTCCATTTGTACATAATTCTTATTATGGATACATTCTTGGCCTTGAAGAGCATGGTGGAGAAGAAGGTAATTTTTTTTAGAGTGAATGTTTACTTTTGGACATATTTGCTTATGCCCTGGTGACACATTAATGGGCTTGTTAGAGACCCTATGACTTTAATGGGACAGGATTGAGGCTGCAATGTAAATATTCTCAAGCCAGCATAAAAAGAGCAGTTCTCAACCTTTTGGAATAAGGGAAGACTTTTGGCACAGATGAATATGTTAGGACTTCACATATTTTTTTCTTATTCATTCTTTCTTTCTTTCTTGAGAAGTATTTAGCGAATGGGTGGATTTTTGGGACAGTGTATCTTCTACTCTTGTGTGTGAATTTCTGCACAAAAATCTACAGTTTGAACCACTGGCTTGGTGTTTCCAAGACTTCTCTAGCTGAAAAGGTTGAAGACAGGAAAGTTCTATGTTTTTATGATTCTGAGGGACCTTGAAGCCAGGCAAAGCATAAACTCATTACTAAGATAGAAACAACTATTTTCAAAATAAATTTAAATGTTCCTCTTCCTGAATATGATAATTGTTAAGCAAAGTGTTAGAAATGTTACTAGCCCTTTGTATATGAGATTAGAAAAGACAATTTCAGCCTTCACACAGGGGCCAGTCTTCAGCCAGTCCCCTAGTTATGAGAGTCTTTCTGTACAATCCCTAAAGAAGAAGAATCAGACAAAGATCCAGTCCTTTTCTCTGCTTTTTGCAGATATAAAGAGGGTGTAGCACTGACCTTCAAAAGATTTTACAGAAACATCCTGTTGGGTGCATGTGTTCTTAAAAGAGGTACTGGTACAGCATAGGAAGTGGTGAGTCAATAAGACGAGTGGCTCTGAGCAGCATCTGAGCAGTGTGATGTAAATGCTGAGATGCTGCTCAAGTAGCTCTTTGGATTTTAAATCCTTTTCTGGTAGAAAAGAATGGACATAGAGTCTAGATCAGCCTCATGATCTCTAAATCTAGGCAGAGGTAAATCTCATCTGAACAAGTCTGATGAAATTTGTAATGAATGAAAGCTCTTTGGGCAATGTCATAGGACTGGAAACATATGGTAGTATCAAAAAAGTACAATGGAAGGCTTTTTAAAATTACTTCAAAGTAAATGTGATTTGTTTTTTAGTTAGTTCAAAGGCTTCTGTGAGAAGTATTCCTCCCAGCTTTCCTTTTACTACCAAATGATTGGGAAGAAATAGGCACGCATCCATTTGAATATTGAACAGCAGGTAGTTCCATATAGATTGTTTCCACCGTTTCATTGTAAAATCAGGTATTTGGGATTGAGATTTTTGTAAGAAACATTTCAGAGACTGCTGGCACTGAGGGGATGCAATGAGGGAAAGATAACAGGACTGCAATTAATTTTATAATGCTGAAGGAATTTTAGTGAAGTTAAATAAATAAATAGAGTTCTTGGGCTAATGGAAGTCAAACTTTCAATTACTTTAAAATAGATTCTGGCTCATTCGATCTAGCTGACACTTTGATGTGTTTAAATCTTTGCAGACGCTATGTAAGAACTGAATCAAGGCCAACTACATCCCCTCTGTTCTTGCAAATGCAGAAGCTGTGGTATCTAAACAGTAAGAGTACCAGCTCTTTCAAGAAGGAAATTTGTAGAGATAACATGAACAGTGGCTGTCATTAAAAGTCAAATGACTACTTTTAGATGTTGTTGGTGAGGGTTATCAGAAGGCAAATATGGCACATTAGATTATGCAACCTACTGTCAGGGTTTTGCTGTTTTTTCTTGTGTTAAGAAGAGCATCTTGTGCTTTCTGATAAAACAAAGATTATGTTGCAAAAGACCTGATGCAGGAAAAGAAGAAAAAAGGTAGTATCCATAGCATTTGTTTTTCTGCACACCAACAGTAATGCTGTAGTCAGAGATATCTTTGAAATTATAAACATTTCCCATTCCTACAGTTAACATGCTAAAACTGCACACCCATAGCAGTACTTTTACAGTAAGCAACAAAACGTATTATTTATGTGTCACAGTGTTTAGAAGTTGTCAATAAAAGCAAAGCTTGCGCTCTCAACAACTTTTTCTGCTGTGAACTGGACATACAAAAAAGTCAGAAAACATGGGGAAACTCCAAACCAGAATAATTCTAACACTTGGTTTTAATTAAATCTTTTTCTAGACCTTATGCCACATGTTACTTGTATGTATTATCAGGATACAGGACTGAATTGGAATTTACTAAGCCTTATTAACCCAATATTCAAGGCAGTCCAGTGAAGGAGAGCCAACAGACAATAAATAGGGAAGGCTGTGGAGTACAGGTGAGATTCTTTCAGTAAAATCAGAGGATGGCACTTCATAGCATGAAATTCCAGAAAGTGATTGAAAGGTCTGTAAGGATAATTAATCCTTTATTTAGTTTCATAACATATTTATCTGAATGTACAAAACACCAGGAACTGCTGCTTACTAGATCTAAAGTGACATTAAACAACTAAAAGTTAACTCTTTTATGAACTATTCCCCAAATGAAGGTCCTACGTGTATCTTGCAGGTTGGTTTCTTTAATTTCATTTGCATTTCACCACAGTCAGTGAAGTTCTGTGTTAGTATTCCAAGATGAATTTCCTGATTGCAAAGAAATTAAAAAAATATATTCTGTGATTCACCTCAGACTGGGGAATATCATGGCATTGTAACTCATTCTATAAATATTCCAGTATATGACGCAGGACTGTAGCCAAATAAAGTGCTCTCTGATGGATTTGTAAGTAGATAGGAAGGTAGATCAGCTGAAAAAAAAGTTCTTATCTAAAAAAGGATTGACTTCCAAGGCTGCCTGTGAAATAGCTTTAGCCATGAAATATGTGCTAGAACAAGAAAGGAAAACCACCAGATGACAAAATGGGATGTATAAAGTGCATGACACAACAAAACAAAAAGCTTTCCTTAAAACTCCATTGTCATAACATATTCCTCCGCTGGGTCTGTGAACAAAACACTTCCCAGGAAGTGAAGAGCAGGAGGTCGGTGAAAGTTATAGAAGAAGAAAATGCAGCTGCTGTAGATGAAAATGAGAGGTTCAGAACGGGGTGTGTAGCACAGAGCTGTGAGTAGGAGCAGTTCTGAGCAATATGCTGAGTGCAGGACAGGAAAGCGCATAGGAACAGGCATATTCTGGGACTGAGAGCTGAGTTGGGTATAATTGAAGCCTTCTTACAGACAAGCTACTTTAAGAAAAAAATGATGTCATCCTTTTCACATTGCAAAAATGTAGTCTAGCATACCCTCGTGATGGGGAGTGCAGATACAGCGATAGGGCCAGGAGAGCTATGCTTGAGGTTAACTGAATGCCTAACATGTGTGTCCAAGTGGGAGGAAGCTGTGGTGAGACAAGAAATGAGAAAAATAATTCATTTAGTGTCTGGCATGATGACTGTGAATTTCTTTAAAGATGATTTTTGTGTATTGTGTAGGTTTGTGGGCTTTCGTGTCTTTCTTTATTGCTGCTACAAAGAAGTACATCTCTTTGCTAGGACTAAATTACGATCACTTCAGTTTTGTGACTATTAATCAAGTGAAGGCATTTGCAAGCCTTTCCCAGACACATATCCTTTGAGGGTTTTGAAAGCTATAGAATGCAGTTTGCTATCTGTCATTGCGAGGCTGTGCCAAGTTCCATGATGCAGTGAAAGCGAAGTCATATGCTGCAGCTGACACTTTCCCACTGACCTCAGCTTGTTGCACTGCATAAACAGAAGCTATTACAAGTCAATATGGTTCTTGGAGCAGGGTTACACTGAAAGGAGCACAAGAAAGTTTTCCACGTTTCTGCAAGGTTCAAAGTGAACAATGTGCTTTTTCTGTCACATCAGTAGACGAGGCTGTCATATCCTCAGTTCACCTCATAAATAACAGGCACAGAGGATGGCTGTATAAAGCCGCAGTTCAAAAGGATAGAAATCTGACGGCAGACACTGCCTTTCCTCTATGTGCTCACCTCTAGCCGTGCTTCATGATTGGTATGTTTCGATTTAATATGTGCCTGACTGCTTGGTGAATCAGCACCCAGCCTTGTAGACAACGTCTTGCAAGGGGAAGCCAGTTGGGCAAAGGATGATGAAATAATTGTTGGGCAAAGCCTGGTGTCACTGTAACAGCTTCTGAGACAAGACACAAATCTGAAAGTAGGTCACTGGGCTTGGGGAACCACTGCAAATCTTGCCTGGTTTGGTGACAGTGGTCAGGGAAGGGGATGGAAAGGAATTGACTGTGAGCTCCTGGGAGCCACCACCAATCTGAAGGAGGTGGTGGGCTGGGGTGTTGCTTTGTTTCTCCCCATCCCCAGATGTGAATGTGAAGCACTGGAGAAATAAAGTGGGGATTTATTGGAAGGGAGCAGATTTACTAGGAACTGGTGGGCAGGGGAACAGTAACCTTCTGCTTCTTCTCCTAGCTGATCACAGGGCACACAGCTCTGCTTCTGCCTTTCTCCTGGGGTCCACAAAAGAGGTGATGGGGCCACGGTACCCTGTACCCCAGCACAGCACATTTCCTCCCTTCCCTCCAAGATCTGCTAATGTAAACATCTAGATACTTGTACCTAAACCAAAAACCAGATCTGCCTCTAATCAGGTTGGGGACTGTTGACATGTGTAGAGTTTAATATTTTGATATTATTATATGTCTGTGATAATACTTCATTACAGTTATGTCCTTGGCTATAATTCTTTCAACACAGTCACTTTTGTACAGCCCTTTGAGTTACAGGGAAGCACTGCAAGGCCAAGCTTTGCTCTGATGGTCTCATTACAATTCAGAAGATTAAGAATTAATCAGCATTTGATAATACCCCTGAGAAAGAGCAAGCAATGCATTTATTTCTCTTGAATGTTCTTCTAGAGGAAATTGTTTATGTGTTTGGGAGAAAGGGGAGAAGACTTTTATTTTTTTTTCCTTGTCCAAGTTGGCTTGTAATTTGAAACCATTACTGGTGTGTTGTCATATAATATTATACTCCTCCATTTTCCAGACTCTGTTATTTCCCTGATCACTTACCTAGGCAGAGGAGATCATTAAACTATGACTTGCAAATTACATTCATATTACATATCTGTGGTGTTTTATCCTCTCTATATAGAAAAAATTTATGCTAGATTGTGCTTTTAGTTTAATTTCTACAAAGTAATCTGTCTTGTGATTTCAGCAGCAGAAAATTGTTCCTATATTTTGAATGGTCAAAACCATTCGCCTACCACATCTTTCACAAAAGTTAAATTCTCTGCCTATGTCCTATCTACAGTATGCAATTTCACAAATGCTTTAGTGGAGATAATACATTTTATCATCTCCCAAAAACAAAGTTTAGGCATGATTTAGAGATGTTTTTTGTGACCTGTAAAATCTTTAAGAATATTTCTAATACATTGTTGAATTTCCTTTGCATCAATCAATCAAAACATTTCACTTGAATGAACATGTAATGTATTGTGTTGATGAAGACCAGTTTTTAATAGTGCTATAATGCAAATGAAAAGTGGCTTTAGAAATAGAGCATTCTGACACTTAAAAATATTTCCCTGTTTTTGAGACCAAGATAGTAATTGTATTTTCAAATTTGCCCAATGTTTTCCAGAAATTTCTTCTGAGTATCATGGGGACAAACTGCTAACTGTTCTTGAATCATAAAAATAATAAATTCTCCCCCCCCCCCTCGCCCCCCCACCCCCAAACACAAAAAAAAAAAAAAAAAAAAAAACAAAACAAAAAAAAAAAAACAAAAAAACAAAAAAGTAAAATAATGTACACAAC
>JANHGN010015043.1:60657-74719 GCA_024605025.1 Megaceryle maxima | reverse complement strand
ATTATCCAGAGAGATTTTAAAAATTAACTGATGAGTACCTTAAGACATGTCAGCTGAAGTCAAAGTTGAAGTAGATTCACCAATAGCAACATATTTAAAGGGCTACAATGTGGCAACTCAGCAGGGAAGATTATTGTCAAAACAAAACCACATCAGACCCCAAGGAAACCATAAAATACAGATAGTTAGAAAATTATAGCCTTAAAGGACATTTCCCACTTGAGATAATTTTGGAAAAAAACCCAAAAAACAAACAACCAGAGATAGAGGCCCGTGTTACAAAAATCTAAATTGTGCAGAATTGATGTTGAAATGGGTTTTTGGACAAGATAAACATGATTGTACATGAAAAAAATTAATATTTGGTTTCTTTTTGGAACTGTTTTAGTATACTACAGACACTTTCTTCTCCTGTCATGCTGATAGATGAATTAAGAACAGAAGATACTTATGTATACTGTTTAAAGATTTTTTTTGAGCAATTTAAATTAAGGAAACATAAACTCAATAGTTTATGAACTTGTTTTCTAGACCAGTATTAGTTTACTACACATACACATAGAAGTTGCCAACACAATTTTCAAGGAAATCTTACTGCATGCGTACTTAACAATATCACAGCATAATTTTTATCAGCCTTCCTGAGTTACTAAGAGAATAGCATTAATGGTGTCATTTTCGTAGCACAGAGAAAACTGAGTAACTATATGTCATCTTCCATTAATACTTATTACCTGTCATTAAAATAGTATTGAAAACTATTGAGATACAGTATTAATGTAACTGTTTTAGTGGAAAATCAAAACAAAAGTGATTTCATTTTTTTTTCCCTTCTACTAAATTCTGACCTGGAAAAATGTAAGAGATGTCTGATAATTGTCACTATAAATCATTAAACTTGGAAAAAATATTCAAGAAAATATTGCAAAAAGCATTGCATTTACTTTTACCAATTTTCAAAATGAAGAAAATGAGCTAATTAGATAAGTCTGCAGTTTGAAGGGACATTTTCCCTTACGTAAGACGAAGAGCATAAAATTAGGTATATTACATACTAATTCTCATAACCCAGAAGATAGAGCTGTCCTTTAAAAACACAGTAAAAATGTAATTATCTAATTTAGCTTGGTAATAACTACTTTTTCTTGTCTTTTTCCCAGAATATACTTATTCCTTCTGCAAAAACAGTATGACAAACTCTAAAGAAGAAAAGGAACAAGTTGCAGTGAAGCAAAACAGGATATGTTCGTTATAAACCTAATATACTTAAGGATTACTGCCTTCAGTAATAAGTAATAGAAATTTGCATTACTCTGTAAAAAGAAGCTAAAACCTTAACAGCAAAAAGAAGTGAAACATTCCGTTTGAGAAAATAGGAGGAGGCTCTCCTGGCCTGAAAGCATTTGAACACCATTCTGGAAAGGATCACCTGAAGTTCTGAGAATCTGAATTTTCACCTTTAGTATTATGGAAACCAATGAAATAACTACTGACTAAAACTTTAAGGGAATTTCTTGAATGTCCATATAACAATAGAGAATATTCAAACAGTTCTCTTAAGATTTTTTTCCCCTCGAACACCCAAGAATTCTACCATCTGACAGGCCTATATAATGGTCTTTATCTGGGATAATGCTGCAGTGGAAGATTAACTAATGCAAAACACAAGAGCCCTCAGAACTGCTGTTTTTTCTGCTGAGGATGAATGTTTTGGAAATATCCATCAATTTTTCAACTTTTATAGTGATTCAGGCATGCTCTTTTTTTTTTTTTTTTTTTAAAGGATGGCATAACTTTTAAAAAGTGCATGTTATTTATATGTATATATAAAAATCATGTTCTATCACCACCTTTGGGAACACTGCAGTCAGCTGTAATGGGACACATGGCCTAAACCATCATATTTACGGTTTCTTCATGTAGTACTGAATATAAAAATTACTGCAGTGTTCTGTTCCAGTGCCAAATGTTAAATCTTCTATGTCTTTTAATGCACTTTCTATTAAATAAGTATTTTTAGAAACTGAAACTATTTTGTACACAGAACACATTCAGTAGTGAAAATAACTAGTTGTTTCCCCAGTTCATTACGCTCTGGTGTTTCATTCATGACTTGGATGCTCCACCTTAGTTTTCTCCACTTTATGCCACATCCTCTCAGCACCAGACAGCAAGTGCAGATAGGACTGACTGCCCAAAAGCTTGTCTTCTCCTTCTGTCCAGACCGGGGGGGTGGTTTGCCCTTCACTGTCCCATCAGTGTCCCATTTTCTGTGTAATGAGTTGGAAGGCTGGCAGCTGGTGCTAACTAAACACGCCGCTGCTGAGGACAAAGCTTGAGGCAATGAGACTAAGGTCACCAGGCAGGCAGGGCGAGCAACCACGTTTTGACTGCTGAACGTTCTGACTTTGCCTCTTTGGCCATGGGGCAAAGTCTCCATGCCGGGACGAGGGCTGCTCCGAGACCAGCGCCTGACTATGATTCTAGTGGCGTCAGGTTTCCGTGACTGGCCCGGTAAGGAAGAACAAGGCGCCGTGGGGACCGGGGAGCCATCCGAGGATGACTGGTGGCTCCCCGGGGCACACACTGGCCGCACTCCCTGCCCCGTTCCCGGCAGCCAGGCCCCGAGCCGCAATTACAGCGGCTCCCGCAGCCCGGCACCGCGAGCGCGCCTGCGCCCGCCCCCGCCCCCGCCCCCGCACGCGCCCTCCCGGCACCCAATCTGCGACCGTCGGCTTCCGACGCGCGCGTGAGAGGCTGTCGCCACGTGACTGGAGGGGTGCAGGGGAGGAGGTGGAGCGGTGTGAAATCCACATCCGGGGGAGGCCGCTCTGGCAGTACCTTGCTCACGCGGTGTTCCCCTAGCGGGGCGGGCGGGCGGTCGGTCCCGGTTCCGCAGGCCGCGGGCTTCTGACGGGGCGGGCTGAAGTGAAGGAGAGAAACCGCCTCCCGGCCGTCTCTGCGCAGGCCGCTCTACCCGCGTTGTGTAAGCCGAGTCAGGGGAGGTAGGCTCTGCTTCCATCTGGTTCACCTCTCTCCCCTTACCGGCGCGTGCAGCTGGCCTGGTACCGGCGGTGGCACAGCCCGGATGCAGCCCTTGCTGCCGGTGACTGTCTCTGCCAGGCCTGACTTTTTCTCCTGTGCTGCCCTCAGGTGTGTCCTAGCCACGGCCCTCCAGTACTTTTATCGGTGTGCTGTGGTGGCTTTTCTTAGCCACGTGACTTAAGGGTTGCTACAAAAGGGTATTTTAAAAGTAGTTTAGAGGAGCAACGGGAGGCTTCCTTCCCTGCACCGGAAAACTGATATCTCTGTCAACAGGAAGGAGAAACTTGTGAGTAGTTCTGTAGCCCAGAGGTTTGGAAGTCTTGCCTCTGACTTAGCTCTTCCACTTGTGAGGCCAAACTCTGCATGGCCGCATTTTCAAGCATTGTCCGGAATCTTAAGTTGTGGTGAAATGGCTAGTCTAATTTTTCAGAGACGCCTATGTGCCCAATATCTATTACTAAAAATGGATTTGGGTGTTGAAGTATTTATGAAAATCTGTCATAATCTTCAGACATCTAAAATGCTTTCTATAAGTCTGATCTTTTAACATTTTACGTTTTGAGTCTTCTCAAACACATAATAGGGTTGATTGTATCCTTGTGATACGTTGCACCCGAGCTTAACCTTTTGCTCTGGGATACTCCCTTGATGAAGTCTCTCTGCAGTTTTAGTTCTTCTCAGGAGACTTCGATTTATGTTCTAAGCAATTTTCCTTTCCTATCTTAGCAGTTCTTTTTTTTCCCCATCAACTACACATTGTTAGTGCATTTCTTGCTGTCTTACTGCAGCATTTTAGTGGAGATTTCGATATGTTTTGCCTTACCTGAACACCTGTTTCTGTAGACTGGCTTAACAGGTTTTTTTATTGGGGCTTTCTGGCTGTTTTGCTTTTTCCTGCTATTCAGATTTTACTCTTCTGTATGCATTTCTTAAACTTAGGATTTTGTTCTGAGTGCCTCCATATCCATGGCTTGAATGCCTAGGTAACTGTTGGTGCTGGTTCTAGTACTTAATTGTTTTTTCCTCAGGGGTGTCAGGTTTTTCAGTCACTAATAAAAGAAGAGTACTGATGGCCATTTTGAAACAGTTTGCAGGGTAGGCTGTTGGTTACCAAGTGAAGTAGTAAATTCTGTGCTTGTAGGATTTGAAAGAAAAAAAAAATCATAGGTGTTCAAACAAGTGATGCCTGGATGCGAATTAATGATAGATAATCCCAGAGTTTTTTTCAGAACCAATTAAAGGGATTCTTGAGAATATGGTGTAAACTTATTTTATACTGTTGGAAAGGAATTGGTTGGAATGATTTGACATTGGAAAAGAATGGTTAAGTACAGACTTGAAGAGTAGCTTATGTGCTGTGTGCCTCAACATGTCTTTGTGAATAGCTTCACCAGTAATGCCTTCTGCTGTTAGTCTGGGACATCACAACCTCCACATACTGTAGCTCATCTGAGGAGGTAGGTGGATTTTGTGCGCACCAGATTGTGACAGTGGACTTGAAAATAGAGTCAGTTCCCTTTGGACGTGATTTTATTCAAGTCTTTATTCTGAGCGTAGCTATAATGAAGTTTTAAGGCTTCCTTCCAATTTAATTCTGTGTAGAGATAGAAGTGATTGAAAACTGAGTATACCCAGTTATGGACATCTGTGATGTTCACACACAAACCTCCACAAGGATTTTGAGGCATATTGATCAGTCAGTGCCTGGATAGAACTCTCAATGTATTTTAAGTACTTTTCTTTTAATTACATGCTCCTTGATTGTTTTCTTCATGTCTTTGAACACTATGGATTGTTAGACCATCTCTTTCATGTTTCTTTCCAAGTGATACAGCTATTGCCAGAGCTTGGTGAAGAATATATGTTGTCTAGACAGTGTTAGCTGTTTATGTGATGTCAGGCTGATGCTCAAGATGATGAGAGCTACGTAGATTTGTAGGTGCCAAAATACAGTTATGCTATAATGCGTATTTCTCATCCAGGGGAACAATTGGATCACAATCTTAAGGGCAGTAACTGGCATTCTCCAAATGTTTACAGAACTGCTAAGACATCTAAGTATGGCATGTATCTGAGCAGGTAGCTGGCTTGATTCCTCCTGGCTTGCTAAAAAAATGGCTTCCAGGAAAGCTTACAACGCCAAATGGAAAAAAAAAAACTTATGGTATGATGGACAAGCTTTTGTGAATCTTTACATTTAAAGTTCAGAATACCTTCATGCCCATGTTCATCTGAATCTATTCAGGTTCACAAGTTAGTTGCTTCAGTCTGCAGTGGTCTGATATGGTTGTGTGTTTTGCAGTCTGCTATAGTCCATTTGTGCAGTTTTTGACAATTAAATGCCATTACAACAAAGTTCTTTCTGCTTATGTAAAACTAATTTGATCATAGTAGTCAATTTTGGAGTGACTGAAATGAATTCTGGGGGTTTGGTCCACTATTTTGATGAAACCAAGGCTTAAAAATGTAATTTACATTATGGGGTGCGGTTGGAGAAGTAGAATTATGTACCTGTCAATTTCTTTTTAAACAATGACAGATGACTTATGGAACTAGAAGAAAGAGAATTAACTTTATTACTTTACATATTCCTAAACAGATTTTTAGGGATGCCATTTTTGCAGAACTCTTCTGCTGTTTCTTCAGCAGTTAGATGTGACCTGTCTGCCTGTGTTTGCTTACATTTCCTGCTGATCACTTTGTTACAGGTACTGTAACTTACATACACAGTATAAAGTCTAGTAAACTTTTCAAGCCTTTGAAACAGAGCCACAAGAATACGTGTAATAATTATAAAGGTGTTTTGGATCTTGAGAAAGAAAAATGATTCTCATGCTGGTATAATGCCTATATAAGAGAAGCAGATTTGCTATTTATAATTAAAGTGATCATAGTTCAATGTTTGTGAGACTTTCAGAGAAGAATCTGTAAAGTGTCTTTAGTTTAAGTTGCTGATTTCAGTCTATAAAGTATGTCTTCTGTTACATTTGTACAAGTAAGTTTTAGTTTAAAGAAAAACAAGCATGTCAAAAATATGGTGCTAATTTAGTAAAAAAGGATATAAAATCTCAGTTAGTTTCTGGAACACTGGCGTTAAAAACCTCCACTTACTGAAAATGATACAGGATTAAATTCTGTTTTTTAAGGTTGCCACTAGGAACTCTGGTAATAGTTTTAGAGTGTAAAGTTTTCACCAATTCAGCACTTTCCTTGATCAAAGAACCAAATTTGAATTTAGTTAACTTCTGTTAATCTCCTTATCTGATAAAATGGCATGGTAATAATCCAATACTAACTAGCCAGGCAATTTTTTTAAATGCAGTGAAATCTAAGTCGGGTCTTATCTAATTCGTCTACCTTTAAACTCCAGGAATATTGCTTCCCTTATTTAAGAGCAGTCCTTCTGGAAAAGATGGAAGGTTTTTGTTTATATACCTAAACTAATTTTGGGTGACTATGTAACAGTAATCATTGGGGCTGTTTTCTTTGTTTTAGGAATAAGTAATTAAAATTATTATTCTGTTAGCAGGGGTGTGGTTCCAAACTGTGACTCTTGTATCTATTAATTTTCCCTTTGGATTATAGGAGATACTTTAAACAGCAAAGCAAACTACTGGACAGTAGATAGCTTGTAGTCCATGGAATACAGTTGGAAACTGGCAGGAAGTGTGCCAGTTTAATTATTTATTTTTTTTAAAGTAAGAAAAAGATCCTGTGTCCTGAAATATCGTGAATTAAGAGGTATGGGAAGAATGTTGCATAGTCCTCTCTGATCAGAGAAAACTGTGAGGGCAGTTAGTGCCCCTTTGAAATGTTTTATGTTTTTCCATTCTTTAAGCAGCAGCAGACTTCAGTTTTGGTTAATGCTGGTTACTTTCTTAACCCAGCTGAGAAAAGTGCATATCATCCCGTACTCCATTTAAATGTGGAGTGAAACAGGTTGCTTAACCTAGCCCTGAAAGTACTTTAACATTTAATAAAGCAAATTAACAAACCCTGTTATTCTGAGAAGCAGAAATTGACAACCCTTTACAGCAACTCATAAACAATTTAATCTCAGTATACAAAGTTATGAAGAGATTCTTTGTAACAATATGTTACAAGCCTTAAAATTAGAATTTAAAAAGGATTTTTTTTTTGTCTCCTTTCTTGGGGATTATATTCAAGTGAAATAATTAAAGATAAAATAATTCTCTGTTCCACTGGTACACTGTGTAGATTTTTGTTTTCTGCTGGGGTGTAAAGTTAGGGGGGAGAGAGCTGTCAGGAAACTAATCTTCTGCATATGATTTTGGCTATAATGGGTAAAGCCTAGGAATATAAATTCATTGACTAGTAACATACCTATTAGGAAAATAAAATGAAACTGCATATGGTAGAAAAAGGTAACTACTGACCTAAGCTGGGATAGGGAGGGCTGACAAAAACCCCCAAAATTATCTGAGTGGTTAATCTAATGCATTTATTTACATATTATATTTCTCTACACCAATTTGCTGATGGTTTGTGCAAGGGAATGTCAATGTCTTTAGCTAACATGTGTTTGCACTAAGCCAGGCTGAAGATTCTTTCTTGTGTCATTAGGCTGCATTTAAGCCTGGACAGAGGACATTGGTCAACATATAATATCACTACTGCAGTTACAACTTTTTACTCATGCTTTTTTCCTCTGAGAAGCTTGTTTAAAGAGCAAGCTGCTTCTCCATTTTTATTTCTGTGTATTCAGGATGAATATGTGGGTACTGTTTTTTCTGACTGCTGGTCTCTGCAGCAGAGGAAGGGACTAAAAGGTTGCTTGATTTAATATGCTTCTGATTGTGATGGTATCTTCCTACTTCCTACAGGTGTTAGTGTCTGCACAGTCCATTGACATACGTGTAAAAAGCCACTCCTTTCTACAAGAAGTGTGGCTCATATTTAAAAGACACTTAGAGAGAGATATATAAAGTTTTTAGGTGTTCAAGTAACGAACACTAATGATTATGTTTTCTAGAAGATGTCACTTAGTTTGTGAAATTTATATGCAGAATGCCATCTAGATGAGAGATGTTAATTTGGATTATTGTCTGTGAGAATTAATATGTGGGAGAGAGTAGGTAATAACAGGAATAGGTGGTACTGGTGAATTGAATTAGGCTGGAGGCAAAATTTTGGAAGTTTTGTATTTTGAATCTTCAAGATTTGGAAATGGTTTTGATGCTATGCTGTTGTAAAAAGCTGAAGGACCAAACTAATTTGAAATTCATTGCTAGTCAATTCTTTTGTCTTCTAGACCAGCAAAAAGGTAACTTTGTATAAAAAGGAAAATACCACTGGCAGTACTGTTGTGTTTATTTCTGAAAAATGTCTGAGACAGTTTGCACCTAAATGTTATTTAGTGGATTAGACAATGAGTCCTTAGCTTAGTTTCCAGTGGTAATGGCAAACTTTGTCAGATTGAGATACCAAACTGCTAAATCAAAACTGAAAAGCTTTGAATATTGATTTATAAGACCTTAATAACACACTTTTGAAATAGTCTTGATAATCTCTGTAAATATATTGCTCTTGACAAGTAAAGACAAATGCTAATTTCTCTCCTAAGCCTTTCTGCCTCTGCTTGCCATTAGAGGTCCTGTGGAATGGCTTATTTTCAAATGTTTCAGAACCAAAAAGTCTGCAGACTACTTAGGTGCTGTGCTTGGTTTTCATTGTATTTGTTTTGGGTATTGCTACAGTGTAGTCTTTTGCACAGAATTGATTGATATTAAGAAGATGGTGTTGATCTATGCTGCCAATGCAAAAGCCTACTTTTAATCAGAAGAATTATTTAGCTGTAAATTAGTTTTGAACACAATAAATTGCAAGGAGAATTATAAGAAAAAAACTATCATTCCTTGTTTTAATTATAGTTTAAGTCTTTGTAGAGAGGGACACTAAAGTAGATATTAAAACTAATTAGGAAAATATTGTTTATAGACTTTGATCCATCTGAAACTTGTCATATAGTACTGTGAAAACATTTTGTTGCCTACAATGCTTTCTGTACATGCTCTCAATTCTTAAGTTTTCTTAGCTTGTAAATAAATAAGTATACTAAGTAACTGCTAAATATACCAAGTAATGTACTGGATACTTACAAGTTTATTTCATGTCTCCTTAAGGTTTTTGAATAAAGTTGATGTAGGTAAAAGCTGTCTGATATTCTGTGTACTGTTACCAAAGCTTAGTCCTGTATTTAGTGAGGAAAAATTCAACTGTAAAGAATTACTTTGCCAGAATGCACTGCTGGAATTAATTTCATGTATCTTGAGGTGGGCTTGAGAGAAAAATTGGAATTGCATTTGTTTTAATATCCTTTTATATTAAATACATACCTTAAAATATATTTTATTTTATTGAAGAACATAGGACAGTGATTTTTATTTTTTTTTTCTTATTTTCTGAATATGAGAAACCTACAGTCAACTTCTTTGTGCTAGGCTTACTCTATTTTCAAAACTTTAACAACACTTTCCAATCTTACAGTTCTTGAGTTTGGTGTGTGTGTGTGTGTGTATAGAGAGAAATAAACTGGAAATCCTGTCTGAGGATTGGAATTTAGTGTAGTTTTAGATGGAAATAAAAATATTTTAATATACAGTTGCCAGTTAAGCTGTTAAAAGGAATAACCTTTTTAGAAGCTTTGAATTTGCATGTGATATGTATGTCAGTCAGCTTGCTTTAAATTCATAAGCTGATGGAGTGAACATCAGTATCTTTGCCTGATCAGCTATAGATTGAAGAAAATGTATGCTTAGTTTGAAATGCTGGTTTTCAGTGAAGTCTTGTGGCCTATGATGTATTATGCTGGTGGGTTCTCAAGTTTTTCCTCATGTTTCTCTCTGTTACATGGGAAACTTTTAAACAGTTTGGTTTACCTTTTTCTTTTTTCTTTTCTTTTTTTTTTTTTTTAACAAGTTCTTGCACCCTTGATTAACACTAATGTATATTAACATTGGAACATGACTGTGGAAAGGGCCTCAGTGAATTTAAACCCACTTTTATTTAGAAGTTACAGTCCACTTAAAAATGGCTCATACAGAAATCTAGTATTAATTATTGTATGATGAATGATAAAATGAGGTATTGGTACTCCAGGATTAGGTTAATTTTATTATTAGAACATAAGAAAACCAGTTTCTGATTTAGTGTTTTTGTGAATATTTTTTTCTAGTTTGAGTGCTTAAGAAGTGTGTGATACAGCTGTCAAACTTTATCAATATTGAAGGTACTTGAGATTTGTTACAGTTATCTTTATAAATGCAAGCATGAACTGTGAGGTTTGACTTCCCCTTTGTTGGTGTTGAAAGAGCAATATTGGTTAACGAACCATTTTTTTTTTTAAAGGGGAAGAGACAGGAGTTAATGTGCTTGAAAATCTCAAAAAGAGGACATTTGTCTTTTTAAAAAACTATTTAATTTAAGTTGACTGCATGCACAGAAGACTGTGGGTTACATATATCCTTTTTGTTCTACTATCTGAAAAGTGTGCTTTCTCTTTTTAAAATGTAAAAATAGATACACGTGTATACATACACATGTATATGTGTATATACATATATGTTTTTTAAAAAAATTATAGCAAGAAGGAAGTATGTAATATAAATCCATAATACTTTCAGTGTATACTTGTAGAAGTAAATCACCTTTGGCATAAATTTGTAATCAGTAAAGGTAATGCTCTTGGAAAGTGAACTTACCAGTAAAAGGCTTCAAAATGTTTTTACAATTGTAAAGATCCTAACCTGCCGAATTGTCTTAATGTGCTCCAGAGTGTGTTTACAAAAGATTGAGAAAGCTAAATTATGCAGTTATTGTGATGTGAACTGTACTAAAGGTGCGTTTTAGTAAAATGGATACATATCAAAGTTGAGTAAACAGAGTTGAGTCTTGCTGACTAGCGAGACTGCTCAAAAGTGGTTATGAAAAAAATTGTCATTTTTTTATTGCTGCTAATCTACTTGATATATGTAAAAGACACTCAGAAATTAACTCATTATCTTTCTAAGATACTTGAGTAGTTTTTGTTTAAAAAAGTTAATGAAGTCGTTGCAAAAATGTAACAAATTTTTACGTTAAATGGTTGTCTTCTGGTAGCAGCTATGCTTAAATGGCTCTCCTTTCTTCCTACTGCAAAATACATTGTGATCTTATTACAATATCTAGTGAAGAAGTCTAGATAATAAATAAGAATTGTTATTTAAAAAAAAGGTTATTACCTGAAACTTCTAATTGTTAAATACATAAGGATTTTTGTTATTACCGAGAGTAAGTATAGAGTATTAATGGTTATTGTTCAAATAGTCAAGCTTTTTCTTGCTGACTTTAGTCAAGTAAAACTTGCCTTCATTGGGAATTTTGGTGACTAAAAACTATCTAATTGCCCAGTAATTAATGTAGTTAAAAGATATCACTCTACTCTTTGGAACCTGAATATTCTGCCTGTTTTCTACGTTGTTGGAAGGGATCACTTCCGCATAGTAACTTTTGAATAAATTTCAGTAGTACTTTTAAACAGTACTGATTTCAAAAGTTATTAAGCTCTATGAATATATAAGGTCTTTGTTAACTTAAATAATTCCATAAATTCTCAAGTATATTATATACAAGTTCAGTGTATAAATAAATGCCCACTACAGTTAGTTATTGTTTTGTTCTTTTATATGTATTCTATATGCATGGTAGTTTTATACTTTAAGATGAATATTTGTTAGACATTTAAGAAATGTCTTTTTTTAGGATATACAGGATTATATATACAGGAGGATATACAGAATTGTGAGTTAAAATAAATTACATAGGAGAAAGAATAATTTATTTGTGTTAGACTGTAAAGATGTGGAACACTTTCAATTAGGCACACAGTGATGAATGGAGGCTTGTCTGCATGCGTTGCCTATAATTCATAGACTGCATCCAATTTATTCTGCATCTTAGCTGTAGGGCAATGTGTGTTTCATGATTTACCTGGTTTTCTGTGCATGCATGCTAGTATAATACGGGGATGGATATCCTTACTTCTCTAATAACACATTGTCATCTATGCCATTGTTGCTACAAAGAGAAGTACTGTAGAAGGCAGGGGCATTGTGATGGTGACCATATTTTGCTATTTCACTAAGCAGATTGTTGGGGTGTTTTTTCTATTGCTGAAGCATCTGCTTGCTATGCCTTGCTATATGATGATATTTTAACTGATAATAGAATTTGAGCAGAAGTTGTGCAGAACTTGGAAAAGAAAATAATTTGGTCATCTGGGACATACATGGCATGCTCCCTGCCTAATGGAGGAAGACAAAATTGAGTGGATTATAGGATGGACAGAGAATCTGTCTATCTTATCTGTTTATTTGGGGCCGGGGGGTAGTTTAACTCCTCTTAAGAATAAAGCAAAAATTATTTGTCATTGAACTGATGAGTAATATTCTTGATATTAATGCCCTCTTTGTATACTTGGTGCTTAAATTATTTAAGTGTCCTGGTAACTTGCTGGATATGGGACCTCTTAGAAAATGTCTTCCTCCTTCTGAAATGGACATGGTTGTGTTACCTGTCTTTGTCAAAAGCTTTGGTACTAGAGAAGAAGAACATTCTAGAAATGTGTAGTAGATAAGAAGAATCAACTTGGAAAAATTATTTTAAAGCGTTACGTTCTGATTGAAAAGGATTTATGTATTGAGCCCTAATCCGATTTTTATTCCGGCGTGATCTGTGATCTCTGCTCCCACCTTCATCATATTATAAAGGCATCAATGGCAATCAACCTTTTCTGAGCGAAGTAAATACATTGATTGCAACGGAAAAAGTACAGTTATGGTAATATCCATTTTGTCAAAGGTCATGTGATGAAAGTGTTGTGTTACATACTTAGGAGTAGACCAAAAATGAAGAATTAAAAAGGAAAGATAATGTGCACAGACAATTTGGCAACAATGTTGTCTGTTGGCAGGCAAATTAGCATTTTCATTTTACTTGTTTAAGGGTTGGGAGTTGGACAATGTGAAGTCTTTCCAGTTTGCTTCATAAAAGCCATGTGAACAACTTAAGTTGCTTCCCTATGAATATCACCTTCTCTCTAGAAGAGTATGTCTCAAATTCATCTGCTTGATGCATGAACAAAAAGTCATCAAGTAGTCTTTTTAAGTATTAGTAAAGGTCAGTGATGATGCATTCTTCTTTATGTGTGGGAGGGAGTAATTCCTGGTCTTTTCAGCTCTTAACAGTGTATTCAGAGCTTTCAAAACAAAGGATCACAAGTTCTTAAAATGACCACTCGTGTTTTATGTCAGCATTTGGATTAAACTTTTATAGAATCTGAATTTCCAGTAGGTGTTTGGGGACAGGGAGGAGGAGGAAGAATATTGTTATAGCTATTTTAGGTATTCTGTTTCAAGACTAGCAACTGAGGCATGTAAAATCACTAAGGATTGAAAATCTGAGACATACTTCATATTTGTTTTGATAATATCTCACGTCAGAAATAGCTTGGTATCTTTTCTTGCCTCTGATTAGTACTACTTGTGAGAAGTACTGTACTTCCAGGGTTTGGTGGAAACTGAAAGGAAGAGTTTTATTACTTGGAAAAGGAGCCTTCCTATCTATTAGGAGACATATAGTAGTATTAAAGGAATGCTATTTATTTTTATTTAGCATAATTTGTATCACATTCTGTTTTGCACAACAGAGTTACCATGTGCTAATGATTTAATATTTTTATGTATCCATGGCCACCTGTGAGTTAGATTAAGATAAAATAATATTCTGTGAACTCTGACACTTTGCAGTTTTTGCAGAATATCTATACACAACCTCAAGGAAAACAATATCCCTGTCATAGTATTTAACTGTAAAGTTAAAGGAACTTTACTATTTTTAATGAAGAGAAAAAGCCTCATTTAAAAAAAACCTTAAGCCTCATTTTAAAAGCCTTGTATCAAGGGTGATCTACTGAACTTTTGATTATTTATTTTTTTTAACATTAAAGACTTTTTCTGGT
>JANHGN010015043.1:36040-55208 GCA_024605025.1 Megaceryle maxima | reverse complement strand
TGGCATTTGCACCTTACTGCTTTTTCCTCACTTTAATCACTGTTTTTGTATTTTTGTAGAATTTTGTAGAATTTCATAGATTTTTTTAATATATAATATTAATTTGTAATTGATATTGTAATTACTAATATGGTCTAATTTTTTAATCCTAAATTTCTCTCTGGTCTCGTGTCCTCATCATCTTTTGATTTTAGCCCCTGCTCAATGCTTTCCTTGTTAGATACAGATGATAAATTTAATGCAGAATTTAGGAGGAACTGTTAAGAGCTTTCCTGTTAAAACCAATACAGAATGCTGTTTTTTTGGTAATAAGACTCTATTCATTAAATAACAAATTACTAAGTGAATATTAACCACATGGATCATACTGTCTTTGTAGGAAATTCCATTCAATTTTACTGTATAGTCAGCTTCTTTAAGTTAAAAAAAAGGTTGCATAAGCTTTTTATTGAAAACATGGTATTACTATGAGACCAATTACAGTATTGGATGTAAGAAAAATAAAGCTCTAAAAGGACTGAACTCTCCATTGATTTGAAGGATTGAGAATTACTGCATCACGTTTCTTTTTGGAGGGAAAAATGAACCATCAGCTACATTTCAGTACCTAGTTACGGCTGTTAAGAAATTCATACCTGACACATTCTAGAAGAAAACTAATTTAAAAGAAAATTTAGAACAATCTGCCAGTAGCTATTGTTTAATTTTTATTTCTACAGTGGTCTTTGGTAATGTTTATATTGTTTGTCATGCCACTGAATTCCTGGTCTTAATAAATGAAAAGGTATTCCTTTGTTTATTATCTGAGTGTTGTTAAACAGGTTACTTTTAGTGCTGAGATCTCAAGCAGGAGCTTGAGTGAGAAGAAAAAAGTAAGTGAAGTAAGAAGTGTAAGTTTTCTTTCTTTTAGAAAGTTTACAGATAGTTTAAATTTTAGTTACCATTATGCTGTACATTAATATTCTGGTCTTTCTTGGGCTATGTGTCCCTTAGGATATATGTATTCTCTTACCAAGAATTGCCAATTAATGACTAAGCAGTTACTGTAAGTTAAGATGCCACATGCTTATCCTGCAGTTGTTATTGGTATAGATTATGAGAAATGTTTGCATCAGTTGGGTAAAAAGAAGAAAGTTTGTTCCTTTTTTTTTAAATTGGGAAGAGTTGCTTAGAGATTTGTCAGGAGACGCATGAGGAAAAGTATGTGTGAGCTTGTTAGAACTTTGTGATACAGAAATTTACCATCTGTTCTGCTGTTTATCAGAGAGCTATTGCCTATATATATGTGTTCTAAATGACTACTTTGTTTTTTTATTACTATTGATTTATTGTTTTGTCTTTTTTAATCTCATACTTACTTTGGAGAGGGTTTTTGGAGCCTGTAATTTCAGCCAAAGATTTATTCTTCAAATAATGTGGTCTGAATTAGTCTGGTGAAGGAAGAGCTAATAAGCCTGTCCTAGACTGAACACACTGAATGAGTCATTTAGTAAGCATAAACATGTAAGTAAAACCAATACGTTGTCGTAGGTAGGGGTTAACCACCACAGTGTTTGCCAGAAATACAAATGCATCAGCCCCACCCTCAGCCAGCTCCACAAATACTGTTCTGGCAAAACAAACAGCAATGCGCTCTGTAAATTGTTCCTTTAAAACGTACAAAATTCTGCAATAAATTAGCCACTTATTTAGAATTACAGGCCAGGTAATATATTGTCCAGTTCAGTCAACCTGGCAAAATTAGTTGTCATTATTACTGAAGCAAATTTATATTATATTTATCAGATAATAGATCACGATTTGATTGAATTCTTAGTAACTAGAGGTAGACTTTTAAGTGACTGAAGAATCCTTAATTTGGTCTCTCTACCACTTTCACCTTTTGTATAAGAAGAATACCAGGATTTCTGGTGGGATTACAACATTACTTCTCCTTCTAACACTGGGAAAGGGGAAGACAGGCTTTTTTCCCCAGCTTACATTTTTTTTCTGTCTTATTCTTTGTGAATGGCTCCTGATCTTCCTGTATATGCAACCATGATTTTGCTATGTCTGTTAGGTAAGTGCATTTCACAAAGTTCTCATGACCTATGTTAAGCTGATGTTAAGGCTTTGGTGACTGCATTTTATGTAGGGAAGCTTGCAAGCATGTCATATTTACAGCGATCTGTGTTTCAATATGTTCATCATGCAGCGTTACCTGTTATAGAGCAGGAAGTCTTGAGCAACCTCATCTGACTGCAGTGTTGACCCTGATTTGAGCAGGAGCTTAGACTGGTTGACCTGCTGGTCTGAATTCTATTATAATAATTCCTAAATTATTGTATGAATTGATGAATACAAACTTATGGATAAAAATTTAATGAAAATGCAGTGGTTTACATATTTGTTATCCATGGAAAGTTTCCTTTTCACAGGAGTGTGATTGGAAAGCTTTTTCAAGCCTTTTAGGACATGACTGCCTTGAGAAATGTAATGTTTTGGAAATGTCTTGGGCTGGATGACCTGTTGTGTCTTTTCCAACCATAATTTCTATGAATCTGTAATTTTGATGTTGACTTCTTGTTACCCAATTTTATAGTTACTTAATTCCATTATCAGGCATATTTTAAGAGACCACATTTAGTCATGGTAAGACTGTGTGGGTTTCTTTTGTGGTGGTGTGTTGTTTTGGGTTTTTTTATCTATTATTTTTAAAATCTTTCTGTAGACTGTCAGCACTTAATGTATTCTTTCCTATTCTGGTGCCACAAGTAACAAATTCTAGTCTGTGAGGGGGGAAAAAAAAAAAGTCTAATTATTAATTTTGGAATAGGTGATTGATTGAAATTGCTCCTTCCAAAATTATTACAGTTCTGTGTGAGGTGTTAGACTAATTCTGCTGTGTATTTACACAAGAAATGCATTTCCATCACCAAAATAAGGAGCGTAATTGAGAAATTGTATATTTAATAGTATTTTCAGCATTGTTAACAATTCAGTTGTTCAAGCTTCTTTTGGGGCTAAATGCATGTGTACATCTTGAGGTCTGTGAAAGATGCCTAGCTAAAAATAGATTTGATTAATTTATTTTCTAAACAGTTCTTAAAATATTGGTATGGCCCTGTTCCCTTCTTGCAGAAAGCACCTTTTTTATGCAAGACAAAACATCTTTTTAGAAATTGGATGCGGTGCTTAGTGACATGGTCAAGAGAAACCTTATTGGGGCCTTTCAGTACTTAAAGGGGCCTGTCAGAGAGATGGGGACAGACTTTTTAGCAGGGCCTGTTGTGATAAGACAAGGGGTGATGCTTTTAAACAAAAAGAGGGAGATTTAGTGTAAAAAAAAAAAAAAAAAAAAAATCTTCCTTCTCTCTAGTCTGAGGGTTGTGAGACCCTGGCCCAGGTTGCCCAACAAGGTGGTAGATGCCCCATCCGTGGAACTATTCCAGGTGAGGTTGGTTGGGGCTCTGAGCAACCTGCTCTGGTTGCAGATGCCCCTGCTGCCTGCAGGGGGGTTGGACCAGATGACTGTGAAAGGTCCCTTCCAACCCAAACCATTCTGTGATTTTGTAAAGGCATCTCCTAGTTAGAGCTCTTGCTAACACTCTTTCAAAAGAACAAACACAACCTTTGAGATTTTGAAGTGCGCTGTGTCAGCATCACTCAGGACTTAATCTGGGCTTCTATCCTATTTGCTTCCTACTTACATGTGATACATGCTAATTTTGCCAGTTTCATTCTTTTTTTTTTTTTTTTTTTTTTTTTACTTCATCAAGGCATGAAAACAAATCAGGGTTTCTTTTTCATGGACTAAAAATGCAGCTTTGCTTTGAAAACAGAGGTGTGTGTATGTGTGTTAGTATGTATTGTCCACAGACAAATAGCAAACAATCTTCCTTAGCTGTTTATGAATCAGCCTACAATTCCTGTGGGATCTCTGAAGAACTGGAAATTGGAGGATTATTAGTTAGGCGTGAAAATACCATTGATACTACTGAGACTTGCTTGGAGACTGTTTCTCTCTTATTCCATTTAAATCATGTGTGGAATAATTCGTAGATTAATCATGCTGTTAAAGCCATGAAATGTCTGTGTTAAAATTTGTGGAGTAAGGTAATCTTAGGTCAAAATAGTCTTGTGATCATTGCCAGACTTATGAAAACTCCCTAAGAAATATAATAACAAATCTGATGGATTCAGTAACAGGTTGTTCCCCTTTTTTTTTCTTCTGCTCTGTATCTTTTTTCTCTATCAAAAATTACTTTGGGTTTATGTATGCATAGGTTCTTATAATCCCCTACGAGAAAACTTATGTTGCCTTCTGGGAAATCCTCAATAGTATTTAACACATTTTGCCTACAGAGGCTTCTTTACTGCCTTGTGTCAATACTGAATTTGATGATAACTGAAAGTGGTTAATGACTTTTTAGAAAATTATTTTTAATATTATCAATATTTTTGTTTGCCTTTTTTTTAAAAAAGCCTCTCCATTTTAGTGTACCTTTCCAAAATTATATTAATTTCTGTTGTGCTCCTCTGAACTTGTTCCACTTCGTCTTTTTAAAACACAGAGCTGAGTATGGAATATATTTGCTCTGGTTGAGACACATTCCCATTGTCTCAGAACTGGCTAATGTCTCTACTCTTTGGGGAAAAAATCTGTGTGATTTTGAAGTAATTACTGGGGTCCTTTGAAGTAACTTTGGGTAAAGCCTGTAGGACCTGTTGATGTGACCACAGTGTACAGATAAAATACCCATTTTCTTGAGAGGCTTTCTAAAGCCTCTGTTTCTCCAATTGACTGCTCTGATTGCTGCTTGAACGCTGCATATTTCAATACCTATATAAATTGTCAATCAGTCTGTTTTGAATGGCATTTAATAGTATGTAGCATGAATATGTTGACATTCACAATTATTTGCGTATTCCCGCTTCAGAAGTGGTGTTCTATCTATACAACTTGCATTGCTATAACTTGTATGTGCATGTGTTATTTTTTTGCGTTACATATTAAATCTTTGCATGTTAATGGAATGCATTAATGTTTGATTGGTTAAGGATAACATTGATGGGAAAAATATCCAATTAATTTCTTTCTCAAAAAATAAAACAGCACAAAACCCAACCAACTGCAAAACCAACAAAACCTCTTACAGTTTCTGGAAAGATATTTAGCTTGTATACCACATAGGTATATTGGACAATAATTTAATGCAATCCATTGTCTTAGTGGTGATTTAAACCAAGTTTATCAATAAGAACTTTGAAATTAATTTATTGAACACTGAAAGAAAGTGTGTTTGAATGCAAGTCTTTTTGTTTTCAGCAGTGGATATAAACTGAAAGTGGCCCCTTCTGACATTTTAATACGTTGGAGATTTCCTCCAAACCCTTTAAATGCTTCTGTTTCTGAGCATGTGCTTTCACAGTAATAAAAGTTTTTTTTCAGCCAATAGTCTATTTTAACTGAAGTCAATTAACTTTGCAATCATTTTGTCATTCTCTAAAGACCTTTAAGTTTTTTTGGATCATCCTTCATTCGTGTATCAGAATGATGGTGATGTTTTTATAATATGTAAAATGCCCTTCTTTAAACAGCCATCTACGTCTCGAGTTGTTTTCATTAGCTGAGTGACTTCCCCTGCATTTTTGTAAAAGGAACTGCAGTTTCACTCTAAATATATTAAGATGCCACAGAATTCAGGGCTACAACTCAAAAATGCTCATCAATTTGTAAAATCTAAGGCAACCCCTCTATGAAACCTAGGGAAGGACCTCTGTGGTAGCAGAAAAATGTCAAGAAATTCACCACAGTCTTTTTCTAAGTTGCAGTTTGTGCTGATGTTGCCAGACAGCTAAGAAGAGATGAGAAAAGCAGGAAAACTTTTTTGATTTAATCACAGTACTGATTTGGAAAAGAAACTTAACAATGGAGAAAGTATTTTTATATTTTAAATCATAAACACAAGACTATGAAATATGTGGTAGATTGTGAGTGCATTAAATTGTATTGTCTTCATTACTAATGAAGAAAATTCTTATTATGGAATGCGAAGTCAGAAATCCTACTTCTTGGGTTTTTTTTAATTATATCCAGACTAGGTTATTTACTGTTTTAATTATTATTTGTTGAGGCACTTGAGAGTTGACTGCTGTACTTGAGAGCAATAGATACAGCTTTTAAAATGCCATCCTCCTGTTTTCCTATCTTGGAAAGCTTTTTCTACACTCTTGCTTTCAAAAACTGCTTGACAGTATGCCTGGCAGTGCTTATCTTTTCCATTGAAGATACTAAAATTCCATTGTAAATACCCATTTTTTTATTTAATAAAAATGTGCTTCTTAAGAGAGCTGTCACAGTTCTAGTCCTTGCATAGTCTAGGTCAACAAGTTCTTATTTAGGTCCCTTGATCTTTTGTGGAACTTGTAAATTAGGAAGACTTCAGGTAACCTGTGGAGACGAGTACTTGATGAAAGACTGAATGCTCATTTCTAAAAGAGAACATGATGAGGTTATGCAGTGTACATACATGAGCTAGGTAGTGGTTGTCTACAAGTGAAGGTCTCACCTGCCATGTAACTGAAGTACAAATACTTGAGTTACTTTTGTCTTTTGACTCCTAGTTGATCATAAAATTAGCACATTTCTCTTAGGAGACTGGCCCATGAAATATACATACATTCCTGTAGTGTAGAGCATTGTATTACTTCATACTGCTGTGCTTTTAGGGTTTGACCGCAGAGACTTGTTCTACTTAAGTCTGTCCTTTAAAACTAACACAATACTTTTGGTTTTACAAAACTTTTATTGCTATTTTATGGCCAAAGGAGACTCAACAATTTAGTGGTTTTGTTTTTGTTTTTAAATCAAGATTTCTGCTACATTCCAGTACCAGTTGAAAGATGGATGACGATGACTTTGGAGGATTTGAGGTATGCTATTTGGATAACTTAATTTTGAATTTTAACTGTTTTCAGCTATTTTTATAGGAATTTATAGCATTTTTGTAAAATATGAAATTTTTTTGTGTGTTTCTAGGCAGCAGAGAGTTATGAATTTGGAAATTGTGAAAAGCAGACAACATCCCCTGCTATTGCTTGGGCAGCATTTCCTACAGGTATTGATAAAATCACTGTAAAAATTATTAATTATGTATTGCTGTCCTTCTGCATTCACTGTTCCCAGAAGTTAGTGCCCAGAAAGGTTGTATATGTGCCAAAAAAAAAAAACCAAAACCCTAAGCATCAGTTGAAACCTATCATAAGAATGTCCCTGAGTAATTATTTTGGGAAGCTCCAGTTCTTAGAGTTAAACTTCCTTGAGGAACAAAAGAGAAGTACAGTTTATCTAGTTCAAAGGCTGATTGGCATCTCATGGGAAGAAGTAATGGAGCTTCCTCGCTTGAAGGATATTCTTACTTTTGATTATGGAAGATCTATTTACAAATGATGGAAAAGTGTACAAAAAGTAAAGATAATAGAACTTGAACTGTTTTCTTCTTCATTAGATTTCTTTGACTGTGATAAAGTCTTTTGGTTACTTTGAGGGAGTGGAGAGGGTAGGAATGATCCTTTTTACATAAGCAGTTTTTAAGTTAGAAAATGCATTACACGTCCTTTATCTCAAGCAGAAGCTGTGACATTATGGAGGTACTTTAATTTATATGAATGCCTGATGCCTGTCTGGATTTTAAGAAATTAATAAAAGCTCATCAGAGGTGGAAAAATGTACAATATCAGTAGAACTAAAAGATTAAGGAGGTGTTACTCATTGGCAGTTTATTTTGTTGTGGGAATTTAGTTTGGATTTCACTGCTTTCACAAAAGGAAACTTCACTTGAGCATCATTAGGTGGGGAAAAAAAAAATCAAACCACCCAAATTTTATTCTTTGGTCAGGAATTAAAGAATTCTGCCTCTTACTCATCATAACATCATAAATTCTGCAAAATAATTATAGCTTTAAAAATAAGACAGGGTTTTGTCTCAACATGGTCTCTTCATAAATCATGTTCAAGTGTTTTTATTTGTTTCTGGCACTACTGGCTTTCATCCATTGTAGTTTTATTTGACATTGAAATAAATGAAAACAAATAATACAGAAACGGTGTTTTTCCGAATGACTATTATTCATCTTGTCATTTTGTCTCTTATTAAAAAATGCTGCTTGAATTCATTAGCATATTTGAATGTGTTTAAATCCGACACCTGTGTGATGTCTCTCATGAAGCCTAATTTAAATCTAATAAGGTGTGTAGAATTTAAGTGATTTGTAAATAACCTGGAAGGTTTTTATATCATTTGTAAGTGACACAGAAGTCTTAGGGTAGATTATACCAAGGCATTTAAATATTTGAAAATTAAAAGAAAACCTCTTGCTTCAGAGTATTTTATTACTGTAACGTCTGTACGTGACTCTTTCATACCAGTGTTGCTTCAAATAAATTAACTTATTGTAAGAGGGAAGATTTTAATAGGATGGATCAAAATGCTTGGTAGGCCTTGACTTCTAAGCTAATGGTTTTAGTAACAGAAATAACTGAATTTTCTGCCTCATGTTATTTATATGTAAGTTGTTCTCGTCCTACCCTAGAAATTTGTCAGTCAATTGTCTGAAAAATGTCAAATTCAAATATATTATGGTATTATTGAGATGATTTTGATAAATTTGGAGTGTGATACCATTATATACACCCAAGATTTGGTGAACTGTATAGAGGACGAGTATGTTACTCAGCAATTTCCTGCGTATCTGATATTTGTAAGATGTAAGAAGTTATAAAACAAAGCACTGAAACTTATTGCAGTATTTTTCAGTGTGCAAGAAGAAAGCAGAAATTATTTCTAAGGCTCCAGTGTTAATTACAGTGTTAATCCTGTTACTTAGCTGGCTTTGCTACTACTCTTAGCAAAGTCTCAAGAACCACCTGTTGTATTGAGTCTATTCTTATACAATAAGTTATGCAAAAAAGAATAGCCCTTGTTACTTAGTGTCATTATATATGTGATAGATCTGTTTTTCTTCCCAGCCTTAACATGAGGGACTACTAAAAAGAATCACTATTGTATGCCCAGTGTCTGGTCTTCGCAGAGATGTGTGGGAACTGCTCAAACATCAGTGTTTTCTTAATAAGGTTTTAGGAGTGATGTCAGCTGCAATTCAGTATGTGCACTGGAATATTGATGTGTCTGCTTTTTTTTTATTTGTTTTAAGGTTGTGGATTTTTTTTCTTTCCTAAAAAAAGATGTACAAACTGTCAACATTCTTTCACTTCTGTAGGTTTAGGTTGTGTATCTGTCTGAAGGAGGATCTTGAAATTTAGCAATGTGCTTGCATGCCAACAGATTCTGGTGTTACCTCTGCTTTTCTAAGGATATGAGTAGTATTTCTGTTCATTATAGTGAATAATAGGAATAGGATCTGGGTCTGTGCATGGTATATCAGTGTTTCACTTTGTAAGGAATTCTTCTCTGGACATCAGAAGGAGGTCTCTTAATGGAGTACATGGAAAAAACAAGCAGACCTTCACCAAAGAAGGACTGTTTTAGCAGAGCTGGAGCTGCATGAATCCATTTGTAGTTGATTGGTTTAAGTAAAAGAAGTGTTTCGTGTGTGTGTTGTGTTTGTTGTGTGGGTTTTTTATTTATTTTTAAAATTTTTTTTTCAATTAGAAAAAGACAAATCGAAACAAGGTGTGAGATGCTTTTTTTTCAGTGAAATTAAACAGAAGACAGAATTCCCATCAGGGAACGGGTTGCAAGTGCAGTCTGAGTTTATTAGATTACATACCACCACCTCTCTCTTTCCTTACAATTGCCAGACTGCTTTAAAAAACCCAGCCATATTGAATGACTATTTTGGCAGTTTTCTGGAAACAAATTCTTTTAAAAGAAAAAAACCCCAAATCTGATAGGAATGTGTCATCAGTTTCCTTATGTTGTGTAGTATTATGGACATACCGAGTGACAGTTAATACCTACTAATGATTCCCCTAATTCTTTAAGCAATGTAACTCTTCCTAGTTATTATCCATGTACACCACAATAAAGGCAGTGTAAGTACAGGAAATATTGTGTCTATTTTGACTCAAACGTTAATTGTTGCTTTTTGTGTTGCTGGTAAAGAAGAAATTTTTTTAAACAGGTTGTGTTTTATTTCATAAATTGTATTTCCACTGACAATAATAGGTTAATTTATTGTCTGTTACATATTTTACAATGCATTTGACTTAATCTGATGTGTGCTAGTTTGCAGTATATTGGCACAAGTGAATTGGTTTGTTTGTAAATAGTAATTTTCAGTTTATTTTTCTCTAAGCTCCTTATTCAGCATTATGTACTCTGTAGATGCCTGTGTTCTAGCTCTGATGTTATAATAGTTGACAGAAGTTCCTGCCTTGTATAATAGTTTCCTGTCTCTTACAGTTGTGCTTGAGCAGCTGTATGCGGGGCTGGGAATTAAGCAGATCACTGAAATTTGGACACACAAAACCAGTCTTAAACCTTTTATCTGAAAGGTATTTTTAACTGAAAATGCTCACTCATGCAGTTTAATATGTATACCATATAAATTGAGTTGTATCATTGAACACATTGTGTACTTGAGGATGGAAGTGTAGGATTTGTTTCTTGGGTTCTTTATTTTTAACTGCTGAAACCTACCTGTGGGGGAACTATGCTGCAGTTAGTTTACAATGTTCTACAAAAATGTCGGAGCCCCGCTGACATAACATCTCTTAGTTGCTGGATATAAATAACATCCAAGTGGTAAATATTACTTATGTTTTTTTCAGAGGTATGTTTTGTATCTAATGTCTTCATTCTGAAGCTTAGTATGAAGTATAGGACTCATGTGGAATGTTAACAGTTGATGGTAGGCCACTTGGTTTTGTTTCCAGAATTTCTGGTCTATCAGTGATTTTTAATAATTGTTTGAGCTTCATTACTGAGAGAATTTTTCTTTCATGAGCAAGATTGCAAGATGTTACTAATCTTTACTTCTACTAACAAACTGCATGGTTTTGTCAGTTCTTATGTACAAATTTACAATAGAATATTCTTAATATTGTGAAGTGTTTGGAAATAAGATTTTTTTTTTTTAATTACAGTTCGGGAAATACCTAATATATGCATCTTATTTCAACATTCTTAGGCATATGACTTTTGATATAAATATAATTGAGTACATGCTGCCTGATCTCTTAACTTTCAGATACCAGAAATAAAACTTGAGCATTAAGACTTGTTTTCTGTTATTTGGAACTTCCCTGTGTTAGGTACATCTGAGATCATAACTGTAAGTACTCTGTGTGTTGTAGGATTTCTAAATATTTTTTTGTTAGGTTTTATAACTGCTGGTTTACATATATTTGGGTCATTTAATAATTTTTACAATGTCCTGAGAAATGATTTTTATTGAGCATAATGGAAGAATTGCAGAAGGAAGGTAGTCCCACCTTCCTCATTGCTATACTTCCCTCTCACTGCTTGCCTGAGCTGGCACAATAGGAATGCCATTGTTCAGGGGACAGATCCAGTGTGGTGAGGGGAGTGAGTGTATTGATTACTGATCAGATGCCACAGCTGTGTAGATTTCTTTCCTGATACAAACAAGGGGCCAGCGCATTAGTGGGAACAGCCTGGGAAGGTAGAAGTTGCCTCCTCAGAAGTGAGTTGTAATACATTTCTGCAATAAATTTTAATCCCGATTATTTTAAAAGCTGTGTTGAAATGACTGTAAAGAAGCAGTTGTGTAAGATTTGGTTTTTGTGTTTGGTTTTTTTTTTTTGGTGTTGTTGGTTTTTTTATTATTATTTTTGTACTATACTAGTCCAATATAAAATATGTGGCTTGTCTACAGGCCTGTACAGCTGGCTTCTGGGGATCCATTTGTCCTTAGCTGTTGGGAGCTTCTGGTTGTGTGTAGGTCCATGATGGGGTATGGAGGTGGTAGGCGGTGAGTTGGAGAGATGGTTAGAGGTGTGGTGCTGCCATTGTCCATGATGAGGATGAGCTTCCAGCTGCCTCTATGTCCACAACACAGTACAGACTGGGATTGGTGTTTGTCATTCCTGTCTGTTCATGTTCCTGTAGAATGGTGTGTGCTTTCCGGATGAGTATTGGATGCTTTGGTCAATGTGCAGGGCTGCAAAGGGGAGAATGGACAGCCAAATCATTCACTTTCCATCTCCTCTCTGCCCATGGTTGTCAGGAGCATTCAGCTCCCTGCATGACTGTGATGGGCTACAGGCAGGATAGTTACCTCTGGAGGGAGAGGACAAGAGCATGCCGGGGGTCTGGTCCCATCTCTCTCTGGGTGTCTTGATGTGATGCAGAGGAAAAGCCACAAAGGAGTAAGGAAGAGCCAGCATGTCCTCTTCTACCTGCCACAGCCCTTAGTGTGTGCCCATCTGGGGCTGGCTGTGCCACCAACTGCCTGTGGGATGGGCCACCACCAGTGTTCTCCCTGCTGTGGCATCACCAGGGCTTGTGCATCGCTCTGTAGCCTGCCCTAGGTGATTCTGCTTTGGCAGGGAGGTTGGACTACATAATTTCCAGAAGGCCCTTCCAACCTCTACCATTCTGAGATTCTGTGAAGTGTAGCATTCCATCAAGAGAAATATTAATAAACCACTAATAACAGCTGATAATGCTGGGTGAGGAATCTAAGTTGTTTCAGCAACTTAAAGAGCAGCAGCAGCTCAGCAACTTACCTACATACTACTTAGGAAAGCCAGGGCAGCGGGATGAGGTGATGGAATATGTGAATCACATACATATATACACACATGTTTAAAGATGTTTAAACAACATGTTTCTGAGGAATATGTTCAAAGTTTGCAGGACTTTGCTGTTAAATTAAAAATGGATGCAAAGTTTTATCTTCTCCTTTTGTTTTTACTTTGCTTGAATATTTTGTAGAAGTGTTTTTGTTGTTTTGGGTTAATAATGATGATCTACTGTTCAGGATTTTTATGGAAATTGCTGTGAAAGAGCTCTCACTCTGGTATTAATTGCATTTAAGTTTTATTATCTAGAGAGTTATTTATGTTGCTATCTTTTGATCTCTTAAAATATAAAACTACTTTTATCATGTGTCTTGTTAAATTGTAGATATCTTCTGACAGCTGAAGAATTTTTTAACCTGAAATTTTATAAAAAGTTGGTAGATATAGTTTTTACAGTTGACTTAAACTGATTTAAGATCATGCTGAAGCTGAAAGGTTATATGAATGGAAAGAGATAAAAGTTAAAACTTCTGCTTTTGATTGCAGTTGTCTTGTGAAACCTCTATGTGATTTACAAGCCTAAATTTAATATGACTAGAAATTTTGAATATCCTTAATTTGATAGTACTCAAAAATACAGGAGCTTTGTATTGAATTATTCTTCAGTGCAATTAGATTATAAGAGGTATGTAATTTTACACTAGTATGACTGTACTTGTTAGTGTGATGGGTTTTTCTGGGTGTAATTTTTGAATGCTTCTTCATATTGTGTGCTTATTTCTGTTTTTATTTCTTGCATTAGTATCTGAAATCCATATGTCTGATGTTCTTCTGGAGCACTCTGTGCCTTCTTCCTGCCTGGTTCCTTCTGACTCATTCACTTTATCAAGTGATAATGTGGCAACAGCTATTCAAACAGCCAGCAATGTTAGGAACTCACCTGTTCTTGAAGAAGAGGTAAAGCCCACAATTTCTGTACAGGAAATTGATGTATTAGACATCTTAGCATTGTATCTCTTCTGTGTAAATTTAGATTGAATTGCCTTTTAAGATCAAAATGTCTTTGGATTTCTGTGATACAGACTTTAAAGGAAAATAATTTTTACATTATGTTTAAGTCCTGTAACTGAGACACATCATACTTGGGTATGGACTGCAAGAGATAAGCGTATTGGAGACTTACTAGAAGTTAAAGGCGTGCTGATGGTGCCAGGCACCAAAAGTAGGGAATAATAATAGGAATTTCTCTTTAAAAAAAAAAAAAAAAAAAATTACTGTTAAAACTGTACATATTTGTCATATGTCATACTTGTATGTTTTCTTAATTTGTTTTAGGGTAGGATAATTAATGTTTAATTTTTAATTGCAATTAAATTAATTTATTTTTTATTTTATTATATTTTACTTTATTTTTCCCCATTACTTTTAAAATGGTTTTTTAATATTACGTTCAGTTTGTAATCTGATCAAGTTGCATAACCTTGATCTCTCCTTGTGCCTGCAATACTGCTGAGAATGGATTTTAGCTTCTTTTTAAGGTATCATAGTGTTTAGTTTCTAACTACACCATTAGGTGAGCAAGGAAGGGAAAATAATTTCTCCATGGAGATAAGCACAAGAATGCTATATTTCTGTGGATGGGAATTAGATTTGCCATCCTCAGTGAATTTTTATTGCCATTGATTGCAGTGACACACATATGAAAAAGTTTATTGATGGTAAGGTTCCTTGTTTCAGGATGCATATGTGCTTTAGTGAGAAAGTGCTTGTCGTTCCCTGAACCAATCAATATTTTGGGCTAGTTTGTGACCCTCCCATTTTAAGCACGCACTTGATTTCTTGATTTTCAAGTGATCTCATGAAGTCGTAGGACTGTTCATGGTGAAAGTTCTATTTCATTATTAACTCAGATTTCTGTGATCTTGCCATTTAAAAGCATTTCACCAGAACCATTTAAACAACTTGTACATAGTACTTGTTTTGATTAAACTGACTTTTTTTTTTTTCCTTTGAGCAGTATCTGTATGTTCACACTTCCAGACAGACTGTGGCTAGTACAGTTCCAGTAGTTCCATGTTAGTGACAAATTATTTGCTGGTTGTGTTGTGTTTGTTGTTTGGTTTTTTTTTTTTTTTTTTTTTTTTTTTTTTTTTTTTTTTTTGTGTGGGTGTGTTTTTTTTTTTTTTTTTGGTTTTTTGTTTTTTTTTTTGTTTGGTGTTTTTTTTTTTTTTTTTTTTTTTTTTTTTTTTTTTTTTTTTTTTTGTGTGTGTGTGTGTGTTTTGTTTTATTGTGTTGGTGTTTCGGTTTTTAATTTGTTTGGGGTCTTTTGTTTGTTTTTCTTGAGCAGGGGGAAGATTTGTTTCTTTTTGACGGATGCCAGCCAGGGCTATTTTCTGTCTTGAAAGCTCTTCATATACCTTCATATATATAATCCAAGGAGAGTTTATTTCCATGTAAGCCTGAAGTTTTGAGGCAGATGATTAATTTCATTTCTCTCTATTTTTGCTTTGAGTATTTTGACCTCATTGGAAACTGAAGTAGCTGTGCCATCCTTCTTCTTAAAGCCTTTTGCTACAGTATTATTGAAAAGCATTTGATGAGAGCAGAAGGATTGATGTGAACCCATCTAGAATTGCTATCTACTGTTGCATTGCCAGAGTTTTCTTTTTGGCCAGCGCATCCTACATTTGAGAGTGTGCATGGCTGATTTCAGACGTGTGGTTTCAAAAAAGTAACTTTGGTATTTACAGTTCTTCAGTTCTGTAATGTCAGCTGGAAATGAAATTTGATGTGACTGGAATGTTAAATTCTCTTTACCCTTTCTCTTACTATTTTGTTTTTCATATGAATTAGATTCAAGCAGATATTCTAGTTGCCTCTTTGAATGGAAGTGAAGACAAGACTTCAGTTACACCAACCGTTGCTTTGGTTGATGCTGAGACACAGAGAGCAAATGAGCCAAAGAGCTGTCTTCAGCAAGCTTTTGCAAACCTAGAAATCAAGTTTTGTACTGCTGAAGAAGAAAAATTAAAAATTAAAAAGGTATGAATAGGGTTTTTTAATGAAAATGTTTGACATTTATACAAGTTTTAAATACAGTTGGAGCTGGCAGAGATTTGCAATGTATTTCTTGTAGAAAATAGCCAAATTCAGAGAAATTGGCCAAAATACTTTTTGTTTCATATCTGCTGTCTATTTTAAACTGAACTATTCTAAATTTTCAGGAAAAAAAAAATTGCCTTCTGGAGGGAGGGAAATAAGTTTTCTTAGCATGGAGCTGTGTTGCTAGAAGGCACAGTGATTCCCTCAGGTGTTTTGAGTGTGTGGTCACTTAAGACTGTCTTTGGCTATCTTTATGAACATAACACTTTGGGTTTTTCCTCTCTCCCCTATCTGTGAGCTCTGGTAACGAAATCCTTCATATTCTTTCTAACCTGAATATGATAAGAGTAGAAGCAGGTCTGTGTCTGTAGTTATGCATCTACGTGAAAGGTTGCTAAGGCATAGGAGAGTACATTTAATATCTGCTATTCTTAATACTGTTCCTTGATGGGTATCAATGTAGGCTAGGGAAGGAGGAAATGTCTTGTTGAAAATGAAAATGAGTAACTAGAGCCAAAGATGAGGAAGTCTGGGATGGATTGACTTTGCTAGGAATTAAGCACATAGAGGAAGATGAGAAGGAAAGCATGAAAACGGACTACAAGAAGAGAGAGGTTGAGAGCTAGACTTTTAATTGAAGAAGTGTTGCACAATGAGTCTGTACAGTGGAATCAAAAAACTTTGACTCTCAGGAGCTGTTTTTATTATTTCCTCCAAAAGGAGGACTCAAGTAAGCAGACCTGCTTTTTCTGTCCTCCTTACGACCCTCTCAGTTGTGCTTTTGTTTGAATATCTGTACAGTGATCTGTCAGGTCATTTGTTTCTATACTGGCTTCCTGCGTGGCTGCAGAAATAATTGTGCTGGAACAACTGAAAGGGTGCCAACAGCTTATGTATAGTAGGAATGAGCTTGGTAGGAGCAACAGCTGCGTTAAGCAAAAATAAAAATTTTTAGCTCTTTGTATAGCAAGTAATTTTAAAGTTCATTGTCAGTAGTGTCCAAATGCCTTTTAAACACTGATGGACTTGCAGCATTAACCACCTCTCTAGGAAGCCTGTTCCAGTGTTTTACCACCCTCTCAGTAAAGAAATGCTTCCTAATGTCAAGTCTGAATCTCCCCTAGTTGTTCTTCGAAGCATTCCCATGGGTCCTGGCATTGGATACCAGGGAGAAGAGATCAGCACCTCCCTCTCTGCTTCACCTCCTCAGGAAGCTGTAGAGAGCAGTGAGGTCACCTCTCAATCTTCTTTACTCCAAACTAGACAAATGCAGCAACCTTAGACACTTCTCCCAGGACATGCTTTTGATTTTTAAATACCTTATACTTTTTGAAAATACTGTCTCAATTTAAAGGCTGCAATCAGAGTTTTCTTGCATAATCTTTTACCTCTGTGTATATTATGATAGCAAATGTCAGTCTTCAAAAACAAAATTAGTTGGAATGATTAACTGAATCTGTATTTTCACAATTTGCAGATGATTGCAACTTAACATACTTTATTTTGTAAAATTTATAGGAAGTAGAACATTTACTGAGAAAACATAGTATTCTAGAAATGGATTTCTTGAAGGAAAAAAAAGATGGAGTGATTTCAAATCAAGATTATTACAAGATGCTTCAGGTAATTTGTTTCTTGTACGATCTCATTTTTTTTATCAGGATGGTTTTGTATAGAGTATTATTTATGTTCAACAAATAATCTGTTGTCTACAGGTCTGTCGAAAGCCTTTTGAATTTAAAAAATTTCTAATGTCTTTAGATCAGAGCCTGACTTTTGACATTAGTGACAATATAAGTTTAATAGTCCACTTGCATAAGTATATTATTTTAACTGTGATCCCTCATCCTTACTATGATCTATTTAATTGAACAGATTAAAAGAAAAACATTTTGCACTGTAGATGTCTTCAACAGCATAACTTATCATTTTCTAGAGTAGCTATGGACAATTATCTGCAAAGTATTAGCTGACTTCAATATGGAATAGTTTGTGTTGCATAATATAAATCTGTATAGTGTAATTAAATGCTAGACAATGGAATTAAAATTGCTTCCATTGCAAAATCTGACATTGTTCATTACATGTGTGAAGTCTCACATATAAGAAAATTTTATTGAAGTTTTCAGTCTTCTTCCAGTGTTATAACAGGACAAACTAAATTGACTCAGAACATTTACAAATGACTTATAGTATTTTAGAAGTTTCTTGTTCATAATTCAGTATTAGGTAATTTATTTCCTGCTGTGGATGGTTTTTAAGTAGCTACTGCATTGTTTCCCATTGGTACTTAAGGTTGCTGTAATAATTTGTATTGAATTCCTGGCTGCAGTATGTTCTAGAACTTCTGCTAATATAATAATCTTTTTTTTTTTTTTTTTTCTATGTATGTAACTTCCTATTCAAAGAAGTGTTTGATTAACTATGTTAAAATAAGCTTTTTGCTTAAAAGCCTTTAGCCAGCATGATACTCCATAACTCTAAAGTTAATGATCATCATATACTCTTAACAAGAGAATTGGTGGATTTGATTTTTTTTTTTTTATTAATACTTTCAGAACGATTTTCAAACAGAAGCATTTAAGCACTAGAAATGTGAGTGAGGTTTTCAAGTATCAGTCTGTATTTCTTTGAGTCAAGTACTACAGTTTTCAAGACTGGCAAAGAAAGTCTCATAACCTTTTGTAGAAAAACTTGTGTAACTTCCTCTTGTTGTCTTCTGGATATAGCCAGAATCAAATTGGAAAAGAAAAGTGAGTCATGCTGTTAAGAGCTGACCACTGAAATTATTTCCATGAAACTTGGACGCTGAATGTCTTCTGGTAGTAGAGCTTTTAATGACAGTTCCTTTTGTCTTTCTCTTTGGGCCTCTACAACACTGGGGTCAACACCTGTGGCCACACATTGAGTAAATCTGGCAGCTACACTGTGCAGATGTCTGTCTTGCTAGTATTTATTTTTCCAGTCGAAACAGCTGGTTATTAGTGCTGTTGACTTGAAAACCTTAAAAGCAAACTATAGTTATGACTCTAGCGTAGCTTTGGGAGTTCTCAGGATAAAACTTTCTGATTCTGGCATCCTAAGCTCTAGGTGTGCATTGACTTAATTACTCTTCAGTAAAATTTCTGTGTTAATATTTGAGTATAATATGTAAAACAAATGCCTAATGAGATGCTTCTAACTGCTTTTTACATGCATTATTTCATTCACCTTTGTATTTACTAATTAAATGACTTCCAGCACTTGTGACATGCAATTCTCAAAAGCTGTTTTGGAGGTATTAAAGACAGTCAATTAAACAGTTCTTCAGCAAGGTGATATTTAGAATTGTTCACCCCTTTCAGGCAGCGCTGCCTT
>JANHGN010015043.1:20444-35940 GCA_024605025.1 Megaceryle maxima | reverse complement strand
GGGGGGGTGGTTAGGGGAGGGGTACGATTGGAAGTTACTGTGCTTAGTACTGAGAGAAGATTTCATTAATCTTTGTAAACTAAGCTAGTAATTTTTTTTTCCATCTTTTCTTATTGATTTCTACCTCAATCAAGGGTGACAGTTACAGCACCAGTTTTGTTGTCAAAAATTGTCTCAAACTATGCTTTCAGTTTTTTTGATAAGAAAAATATTTTGAAAGACAAGGTAGGAACATAAATTATATTACAGATGTTTTCTCCGAGTTGGGTTAGCATGATGATGGAGTGAATTGTGTTCTGGACTAGTAACAAACTTTCTTCATTGTAACTGTGAAATAAAGAATTATACTTAATTGCGTAGTAATTAAAATGGAAGAATGGAAGGGCAGTAATAATCACTGTTCCTAACTGGGAGTAGAGAGGATGGTGCAGAGTTCCAAGTCTTTGGCACAGTGTTAGCATTTAAGCAATGGATGACAACGGAGTGTTGCCACATTTGTACTTATGTAAAAGAGAAAAGTAAAAAGTTCTGTTTCATCTAAAGAAAGTTTTAAAAATTGATTGAGCAGAGCATGTAGTATTTTCTTAGTCTTAGTGTTGTTTCCATTTGTTACTACAACCATCAGAGACAGTAAAGGAGCAGCAGTGGTTTCATAAATAGAAGAAATAAATTGTTATTAACTGGTATTATAGAGTTGTTCGGATATTTGATGCAATGGTCCCTTTGAGATCTTGAATTCATACAAGCTGCTAGAATTAGAGTTGTGATTCCCACAGTCCCACTTAAGTATTTGTAGTATTTAAGAGGCAGAATAACATAGTGTAATTCTAACTTCTCTGCATACAAAATGTAGCTGAGTTAAAATTGCTGTGGGAAGTGTAATTTTAGTTTTCTTCTCTTGTGTGCAGTGTTGCCATCTTAAAGTTGCATAAATGAAATGTTAGCCTTCTAACTCCTTGCATTTTTAGACAAGGAGGAGACAGGTGCAAACGTATGTCTGATTTTGTTTGTTTTGTTGTGGCTTTTTTGTTTGGTGTGGGTTTTTTTAGTGTATGTGTCTTTTGTCATAGTTGTATATAGTCATCTCAACTTTTAACACCTTGGCTCCTTTCTAAATGAGAGGTCATTTTAATCTTATAAATCTAAAACTTCACTGCAACCCCATTACAATATGTTCTAGAAACAAAAAAAAAAATTCATTTTTAAAATATCAAATCTCAATCTGTAATGTAGTGAAAAACCATCAATAGCAAAATTAATACTGTTTAGTAGGTAATACTCTCTTTTTTGCAAATCAGGGAGGGAACATTTAATTTGAGAAGGAAAAATAGTGTCTGGGATTTAAGTGCTCCGAGTAGAAATTTAATTTTTTTGGATGGATTGTTTGGCTGATAAGGTTTCTGATGTTTGGTCTATCTACAGACAACTGGTTTTGATGATTCACTAAGAATTGGATCATACTTTTCCTCTGCTATTTCTTTGATTTACCACACAGTTGCATTTAAAGTAATACTGCATTGCTGCTGGAAAATTCTAGTTGCGGTTATACACATTTTTTCCCATCATCAACGCTTTCTGGAAGCTAAGCAGGCTGGTGTTTGGTTGTGGTGGCTGTTTGGTGTTTTGTTGTTTTTTTTTAAAGAACAATACAGTTGATGTGATGTGATCCTTTTTTTTGAAGTAGACTTTTTTTTTGGCAGCTGACATCTATTCTTCTAACTTAACAATTTGAAAGCACCAAAAATGTTTTCTTTTGGAATCCTTTGTTTCTGTTCCACCTTTTTAGGGAACGTCTTTTAAATTTTTATTGGAAAAAGTGACTTTAATGTACTTAGCGATATTCCTGTTGTTGCAAAAAGTCATGGTTAAAAATTAGTTAGCTTAGTACAATAATTTTAGCATGTTATTTTTGTGTGTAAAAAAAAAAAAAAAAAAAAAGTCTGATATGGTAATTTTTAAAATAATGTAGTAGAAAGGAAGATTATAATGAAGAAAACATTGACAGATCAGTACATAATGACCCAGAGAAACTTCACTAAGTCATGGATTTAACACCTAGCTGGGATTAAATGGCATGGTAAATCCTCAAAGTCCTTGCCTGTGGCATCTTGACATCTCCTGTGGGAGGCAGTCCTCCATGAACCTCTCCAAGTAGCATGGGTCCCTTCTGCAGCTGTAATCCTCTTAGCAATAGACTACTCCACTGCAGGCTTCCCTCAGTGTTATGGCCTTCTTTGGGTCCTCCCCAGGCTACATATGGGATTCTTCTCCACTGTTGATCTCTAAAGGCTGCAAAAGTTCATCCTGCTATCTCACCATAGGCTGAAGGGGAACGGCAGCTCCAATATGTCTCCCCTGCTCCTTCCTCCCCGACTGGGATGTCCACTTGGTTGTCTCTGCCATGTCCCACTCCTCTCCAAAACAAAAGAGGTCCCAAAAGAAAGGAACCTGTCCAGCAGGTTTTCCCTTTTTGAATGTTATCACTGAGGCAGGTTGTCTTGGCCTTGGCCAGAGGTGGGTCCAGCTTGGATCCAGAGGAGCAGGTTGAAGTTTCTTATAGGAGCCATGCCAGTACCCCGGTCTCCTGTTATCAAAACCCCCACAGTACGCACCTGACACAGTTGCTATTTTGCTTGAACCTGAAATAAACTACATCATGAGCAATTATGCTTTTTTCTTCAAAATGCAGTTGACTTTGAAATTAATTTTGTATTATTTTGACTACAAAGGTTATTTCCATTCCAAAGAAACTGATGAAGCAGGGGCTGACAGATTTAATTCTGTTTGAAGCTAAGTATAGCTTTGTGAGTACTTGGTAATTGGAAGAAAGACATTATTTATGCTTTTCTGAGTTTTTTCCCCCCCAACATCTCTATATGAATTTAAATGTTACTCTTATCATTTACTGAAACATTATAGTGTATAATAGTGCTCATAGCAAAAAAACCCCATAGCAGTAGCCTGTTCTGTGCTATGGCATCAATTAAATTTTAAATAATTTCACCTTAACTCAGTTCACATTGGGAAAGGAGGGACTCAACCATACATTGTGAAACAGATTTTCTCTTCTTGAGCTGACTCTGGAATTTTAGAATTTAGATGTGTCTGGATCATGTAAACAGCAAAAACACTGTACTGATTTCCTGTCTTTCATATTTCTGGTTTTGAACTGTTTTTGAACTGTTGAAGTAGGTTGAACAAAACTGCTTCTACACTTGCACACTAGCTATGCTGAACCAGTCCAATGACTAGTTCAGTTTTTTCACACATGGACGCTAGAAATAACATAGGTGATTTTAATAAAATATCTCAGATTTTAAATGGGAAATGCTTCACTAATTCACATAATCTTCATAAATCTTTCAAATTTGAAAATGTCTTGTATTTCATAATGGAAATTGAAGACTGCAGTTGACTTGAAGTCTTGGCCTGGAGTAAATGATATCTGGTGTGTTGCTGTGACTGATGCTTTTGTTTGCAACATTTGCAATAATGCACGAGAGCTTAGTGCTACTTCTGATTAATAAATAAATATATGTCAAAATGTTAATGACTCGCAGACCACCTGCGCAACCTCTGATGGTGTTTGACAGTTATCACAGAATCCTAGAATACCAGGTGGGAGGCAACCTCAAGGATCATCTAGTCCAACATTTTAACTTAAACTATATATATATGATTTAAATGAGATGGCCTAGCAACCTGTCAAGCTGAGTCTTAAAACTGTCCAGTGTAGGGGAATCAACTGCTTCTCTTAGGAGATTATTCCACTGTCTAATTGTTCTCATAGTGAAAAATTGTCTTCTGGATTCCAATCAGAATCTCTCCGGGAGTAACTTGGACCCATTACCCCATGTCTTTTCCATGTGACTCCTTGTAAAAAAGGAGTCCCCATCTTAGTAGCCACCTTTTATGTACTGGTACATGGTAATAAGATCTCTACTAAGCCTTGCCTTCTCAGGGCTGAACAAGCCTAGTTTTCTTAGCTTTTCTTCATATGGCAGATCTTTCAGTCCTCTGATCATCCTTGTGGCCCTTCTCTATATCCTTTCCAGCCTGTCCACATCTTTTTATGTATAGCAGGGACCAAAACTGAGCATGGTACTCAAGGTGTGAGTACTGTTAACAGCTGTGGAGTCCTTTTCTTGTATCCCTTCATGTCCCTAGGAAGATTCAAAACCAGGTGGGATTTGGTGTCCCTAAACCCATCCCTACATGCTTGGAAATTGGCTGTGTTCCTACTAGGTAAGTTTCTTCTGCTTCCATCTCCTGTACACTTCTTTTTTTACACCAGAGTTTAGTGGGGAGCTTCTTTGTTCATCCATGCAGGCCTCCTGCTGTCTTTGCTTGATTTCCTGTTTCATACAATAGGCCATTCTTGAGCTTGGCAGAGATAATCCTTGAATATCAGCCAGCTCTCTTGGAACCCTCTTTCTAGGGTTGTATCCTGTAGGATTCTTTCAAGCAGACCTCAGAGAGACCAAAGTCTTCTCTCCTGAAGTCCAGTATTGAGCTTGCTTTTTCGCCCTTCTTCCCTTCCCCTGAACTCCCCAGTCTCATGGTCAGCCAAGCCAGGCTGCCACTGATCTTCACATCTCTAGACAGTCCTTCCAGGTTTTTAAGTACCAGGACAGAGTGTGCAAGAGTTTGGTACTCAGTCACCTGTGTTAGGAAGTTATCAGTGTGCCACAGGAATCCCCTGGATTGCTGTGTTGTCCCTTCAGCTAATACTGGAATGGATAACATCCCTGAGGAGACCAGAGTCTGTGAATGTGCAACTTTGTCCTGTTGTTTGAAGGAGGTCTTATTTATATCTTCCTGTAGACCATCTGGTCTATAGGAGACAGATACAGCAATGTCTGTTATGCTGCTCTGCCTGCTAATCTTGACCCATAAATTCTTCACTGATCACCTACCCTAAAACATGCACTACATGCACTCCAGCTCCTCTCACATAAAATGCAACACCCCATCGTTGCATCCCTGGCCTTTCCTTTCAGAAGAGTGTATTTACAATTCTGGGAATGGTGTTCTGCAGGATATTGGAAACAAGTCTTGGAGGTATGTGCTTTTTGTGGCTGAAGTACTAGAAAAATGTATGTTTTCCAATTTGACTTATATCCTGTTAAATAACATCTTCTAAGAAAATATTTAGGTAGGTTTTAGGTGCAGACATAGAGGAAATGGAATGCTAATAATGCAAAATAAGTGTGAAGAAGAGTTATCTGCTGTACTTGTAACTAAATTTATAAATGCAACTCCAGGAAATTTCACAGGTCATAGCAGGGTTTAAAATTATGGAACACCAAAAATGGGGGATTTCAGAAAATGCACTTTCACAGATAGCAATGCAGCTTTTTGCTGAACCGTTAAAGGTATTTATGGATACGGCAACAGTCGCTTGCCCACCTGTTTTTCAAGTGTGTGCCAGATCCCTCCTGTTTATTTCTTCACCTTTTATTTTTTTTACGCTACTCTATGTACTCTTCTTTCAGTCACAGTTTTTATTCAAAGTCCCTATTTTATTAATAATTTCAGAGCTGTTTCTATTTTACCTTGTTTTTTTTTTCCCTGTTTTTCACATCCTCTTTCCTCTAAATTATTTTTCCAATGTATGAGAAAAATATTTCATTTCTGTTAGGAAAAAATTCTATTCCTTTGCCTTTATGATTTTGTCTTTGTCCCTGTTTATGGTCATTGTGTCCCTGTAGACCCATAATAGATGCTCTCTATTAACCCCCTTCCCTCCCCAAAGGGGTAGAGAAAGGGAATAAGGGAGAGAGACTTTGCGATTAGAAAAGGGAACTAGAGCAGCTTTAATGAAAATGAAAATAACAACAATAAAAATGGAATATATACAAAATCAGTATCAAACCCAACACCCCCTTATGGCATTTACATCACTGTGACCACTGATGCTGTGGAGCAGGCACCAGGGAATGTCCCAGACTGGTCTGAGTGGCAGACAGGAACTGTGTTCAAGAACTGAATTCTGGTATCAAATTCAGGAACACAGCTCAGAGTCAAAGGCAGAACGGAGAGAGTCCTCCTCACATGCCAGCTGTTGAAAAACCAAGAGCTGAGTTAGACCTTGACCTTTGTGATCCCTCAGCTTTATAGCGAATATGATATATATGGTCTGGAATCCCTCACTGGTCAGTTTGGGGCCACGTGCCCTGTCTGCTCCTTCTCACAGGTGCAGCCTTTTACTTTCTGCACCCCCCCCAATGTGATGCAAAGATCCAGCAGTGGCTTTGGTCTGCACACGAATCCTCTGTACTAACTCTCAACATGGGGTGTTGTCACTGCTAGCAGCAGATGCTGCCTGTGAAAACAGGCTGCTAACTTCAGAAGGTGCAGTTAGAAGAACTGAGCTGAAAAGTAAAATCACTGAACAGAATTAGTTCTGTTCTCACTCAAACCAGGATAGTCTTAAACTTAATTTCTTTCTTGATGTCTTCTATTCTTTTGTTTCAGAATTATTATTTAGAAGAATGGATATAAGATTAAGCTTGCTGATTTTAAGGATACACTGTGTTCTAAGATACCACTATTAGGCTATTGTGCTGTTACTTAGAAGCTTTGAATGCCTAACTTGCCTTGTACTGTAGCATTCAGTTAGTCATGCAGTGTTCCTAGCATTTATTCTTTTATAGCTATGTGCCTCCTTTGGCTCTGATTTTAAAGATATGTAAGAAATTGTGCTTGAACAATTTTCATTTTTCTAATATATATGTGCAAGTAAAAATAATTTTTTTTTTTTGAACCAAGATTTCTCTTTTGACTGCTTTCTAGCTGGCCTGGCTTTTTTTATGCCAGTGTATCCTAGATTTATTTGATTGTATTCACAAATCTACATTCAGTGTGTCACAAGTTCATCACAGATACTGCGCATACTCATTTGTACGTTCACCAGATATATTTATCACTGATACATATCTGAGCTCTTTACCACCAAGCTTGCCTCATCAAGTTTGTCACTGAGTCTAGCTTTTGAAGAAATAGTATCTTGTTGGATTGTTCAGAGGATAATGAAAATGTCCAATGGGTACCCAAAATGAAGAAACCTGGGTAGACTAGAAGTTGGATAATTGTACTATTAAGGCAAAACTTCTAGTTACTTGGCATGCACTTTCTTAAAATAATGATGGAAGAGTGCCAAAGTAGTTCCATGTCACTGGGTCCATTTGAGCCAAAATACTAAATCTTAACCAATATTATTCAAAGTTAGTCAATACTTTTAACAGCATTTTTGTATTTCGTGTTTATATACTGGGGGGAAATAAGATGCATAGCAAATATTCAGATAATATATTAGGAACAGTTTTGAAGAATTGTCCCTTCATTGCCCTTTAACTGCTAAATTATCTTATTTGATTTGTAGTTCATTAATAATGGCTACAGAATACAGCTTACTACATTGATGAATTTTTTATTACCTGGTTAACCTATTATTTAAACAGCTTTAAATTTATTTCTTTAATCTTTATTAAATTATATTTATATATAGTACACACTTGGGGTTGGAACAGTTTGACCACTTGAAATTTGTCAAGTATTAAACAGCTTTATTCCTATGGGTTATAATAATTTAATTCATACACTGGAGGTTAATATATAACTAAGAAAAACTCTTCTTACATGTCAAAGTTAAATTTATTCCTGCATTCTCTGTTAACTTGCAAACTTCCTTATTAATTATGCCTTTAAGATTTAGGCTCTTTTTGCTTGAGTGAAGTGCTGAAATTTTAGTATGTAGGTAAAATGCATAGCATCCTAATTGCAGCAAATAACCAGTGTTGTAAACTGCTGTGAAGGTAAAAGGTCATTTCTATATAGCTCCTTATATTGGGAAAGCAGTTACAGTGATAAGTTATTAGTTATTGCAGTGATCACAATAGACTATAAATACAGCAACTTTGTCATCATGGTTCTAAATTATGATTATGAGAAACTTTAAAGGATAAAATAATGTTTGGGAGATGGAGGAAAAGGAAAGGTAGAAGTCACCTCTAAATTATATACCAACGTAACTGAATTGCTGTTCCAATTTTTTTTTTGTTTCAAATGAAAATATGTATTTATAAGGTCAAAGCAGTTTTCTGGTGTATATTCTTACACTGATTTTTTTTTTTTTATTCTGCTTATTAGAGACATGAATTACTTTTAGTTGCTTCACTGTTACAGTTCTTAAAAATAAAAATATTGCTGCTGAGACTTGTATAACTTTTTTTCATTAAAGGCTTAGAAGGTCCACAGCAGCATGTGACATTTAAAATAATTATGGACTTAAACTACTGAAAACTCGTTCTTGCTTTTCATGGCAAATATTTATCATTTAAAGAAAACCAATACTAAATGAAAGCTAGAATATCTGTTCTTAAACTTGAAGGATGTTGAGATAACAGACTTTCCTAGTCCTATGCAATTCCTTAAAAGAAAAATTTACTTAAATGTATTGCTAGGCAGAAAATATTTTGAGTTTGGGTATGTATTATAAATTTAAGCATCCTCAAGCAAATAGTTCTTTAGGATGATAAACATTAATTTCTAGAAATAACTATCATAATGAAATTTAACTTAAAATATTAAAATGCAGGTCTGATAATCCTTGAAAAATACTCCAAGCTATTGTGATAAAGAACTGAGAGCAATTTTTTTTTTCCATGTATTATATTTTTCTATATATTGGGTAATTTCAGCAAGTAATTCTGCAGTTAATGTAGCTTTTTTTATGTAGGGAGAACAAAACAAGTTCCTGTGCTTGACTTTCAAAGGGCTGAGGGTATAGCTTGAGTTTGGTCATAAAAAATATAGAAGGAAATAAGTGTGTCACTGAAAAGCAAATTTCCGTTCATCTACAAGGTAGAGAGTTGGAAATAAGACTCAGTAACTTCAGGGAGGCTAAGAAGGAAAAACATAGTTTGAGCTCATAAGCAAGAAATAGTGAAAAATATTCTGGACCCCTCATATTCAAGCTGTATGAAGAGTAATTTTTGTGACTGAAGAGACTTTATGTTAAAGTAGAAAAGGATGCTTTTTCTGTCGTCTTGAACTATACCACAATTTCAGGCAGTGTTTCAGTTTGTCTGCTTTTGTGACAGTTTGTGAAACTTTTTTTTTTTTAAATCCCATCAAACCACATCCTAAAAAAATCCTAAACCCCACAAACACCTCTTTGTAATATATATAACTGCTCTTCAAAACTACTAAGAATATTTCCTTATTACAGTTTTATGATGCTGTAATATTCATAAACACTTTTGTAAATCCAAGGACACTGCTTGTTTCTAAGGAACATTTAATTTCATGCATTTTATTTTTATGTAGCAGTTGCAGTTTTCATTGATGTTTTTCATAGTGAATTGTGCTTAAACCCTTCAGCTTGAACACAAGAAAATTGGTAGTAGATGATGATTAAATTATCTCCCCTTCTCGAGTCTTTCAGTGTTTATTTGGTATATTTCAATATTACTATCACTCCCATTGGATCTGCTTCGTTTGAGAACTTCCCCTTGTAAGTAGAGACAAATGTAATTTTGGTCAGTAGAGGAGAACAACTCCTTGGTTTCATATGGAGTGTGATCATATCTGTGGCACTTGGGAATTCCATTACTTGAACAGGATCATTTGATGACCAACCAGAAAGCAGCTGCATTCAGCTAGAGTGGTGAGAAGTTGCTTCAGTGAATGGGACTTGGACCCACTGCTTATAGAGATTCATTTTAGCCATGTATCACTTCACCAGATTCTGTTACTGTTTTAAAGTAGATTAAGCATGTCTTAAATATCCTACAGTGTTATTAAAAATATGGTGACAGTGTTAACTGAGGAAAATTTATTCAGATCTTTATGGTATTCAGGCAAAAATGCAGTGGATATGCCACATGCATGGAGAAGAAGGATATTGTAGCTGTCCTGTAACAAAAACTACAGGAATAGTCTGAAGATGCTTCATATTTCACATAATATTTTCATGAAATAATTCTCACATGGATGAGGGTCCAGGGGCACTTCCCTCCCTTCTTACATCAGGCTTGTCTGTGTTGCCTTGCACATTCTTCCAAGAACTGAATATTTATTAAATAAAAACTGCAGCTCTTTGAGACCTGTTACCATTCCTATGACAGTATTTCATAAACTTTCAACACATTGCTATTCTGTTGCCACCAGTTAAATTATCCAATCACCGTCATGGTTCATAAGTCTTCCATTGCGCAATAGAAACCCAATAGTATATTTTTAAGGAATAAACATTTTTTAATTGTTTGGGGTTTTTTTGGGATTTTTTTTGATATTTTTTATTTTTAATCTCTGCTTCAGGTTTTTTCGGTGTGGCCTCCAATCTCTTAAATACCTTCACATAAGCTTAATAAAACTGACTTCATCCAGTGGAGGAAGGCTATATTCCAGCAGGATTTGCTTTCACTTTTCAAAAACACTTTTTAGCCACTTACTGTCAGCAATGTTTGTTCCCCTCTGAAGGGGAGAGCTGCTCAGAACAAGAACATGTCTTAGTCGTGATTTTATCATCTGGATTGGCTGATTTGTGGGAGGTCAGATATAATGTAAAATACTGAGAAGTTTCAAAGTTAAAATAGAGCTAAGGCTTTCCATCAAATTCAGTCCTAATACGACAGCCTTGTAAAATCCATTTACATTTTAATTTGTCTTATGCAACAGAGAGCCTGAGCTTGTGTTTTGCATCCCTGCCAGCTGGCTTACAGAAAGGAACCAAGGGACCCTAGAACGGGGCAGCATACATATGGTCTTAGTTTGTAGAGTTAGAGGAAGTGATATTCGTTACTATTTTACTCTTGAGTTTTTGGTAGAAAAGTATGATCTCTCTTCTTTTTTTTTTTTTCTTTTCTTTTCTTTTTTTTTTTCTTTTTTTTTTTTTTTTTTTTTTTTTTTTTTTTTTGTCCTTTGGGGTTTTGGGTGTTGTTTTTAGTGGCACTTTGGTTTGGTTTGGGTGTTTTGTTTGTTTGTTTTTCATTTTTTTAAGAGCATATTGCAAAGATGGAAGAAGGAAGCTGTAGAGAGAGTTAGTTACTGTTGTCCAATGGAAAAAATCAAACATGAGAACCATAGTTTTACCTTATTTGGAGGGAAAGAGATAGTGAGTGGGGGAAAGAGTGTATTCTAGAAACAATATAATAATACATAACAAAATGAAAAAAGTCAAGAGAGTGAATAAGTGTTAGATACAGTAATGGAAAAGTCAGTCACTGCCTCAAAGGTATGCATGTGCAAATCTTAGATGAAAGTGCCATTCTCAAACTGAGGCAACAGGAAAAGGAAATAGTCTAAGATGACAAAAATCAAATTTATTCCATATTAATTCTGTTCATGTCACAATCTCTGTTCCTTATTTGAGCAAGAGAGAAGTTGCTGGGCAGGTTGTGGGCTTGTCTTTTTTCTGTTCTTTCCTTCTTGAATACTTTCTATAGTAGGAATGTTCTTTGCATATCCGCGTACAGCTTTAATTGAAAGAAATAAGTTTCAGCTGAAGGCCTGAAACTTTTAAAATTGTTTATAACTCCCCAACTTCATGTTTTATCCTTCCATTAATGCTAATCTCTTTTCCTTTCAAAAAAACTTACTCTTGTTACAAAAGAAATTGTTTCTCAAAGAATCTTTCTCACAGTTTCTTATTTTGTGTTATCATCAAGATGAAGTAGTAAATGGAGCATGTAAAATAAATAGACACATCACTGTCAAGAATCTTGAGTTTTATTCCTCTTAAAAGTATATTTTGAAAAGCATAGGTATATGTTTATTTTAGTTGTTTTCACTATAGATTGAGACTTCTGAATATCTTTTGCCTTTTGTGGTAAATTTCTACAATAGGAGCATTTTTTGATTAGATGACGTACCTTTTAGCTACCTATAAGTAACTTAAGGCAATACCAATCACTGCTGATTTTTTCAGAATATTCTATCTGATTGTTTCTGTTTTGGTTTTTTTTTTTTTTTGTGATTTAAGGGACTTTGTATAGAGGAAGAGAATAAATTAATAATATATTCCTTTTAAGTGATTGATTAGCTTTTCCACCTACCCCTTTACCAGAAATGTAACTTTTCTTCTCTGGAGTAAGTAGTTTTGCTTTTAGTTCAATGACATCAGTGTCTTCGTCGTAAGCAAAATAGAGAAATAAATAAACACATATTACAGTTTTCACATGGGAATGCTCTTCAGTTATCTAGGGCTGTAGCTAGTCTGTAGGGTTTTTTTGTGGATTTTTTGTTTATTACAAATACTGTATAACTGGAACTTTATTGATGACAGTTATTGAGAGGTCATCTTTGCTAATCAAGCTAAAGTTCTTAAACACAGACTTAGGAAATAAATACTGTAAATTTTTTTTTAATCCATTTCATGTCTTCTCCCATACATGAGTTTAACCTCTATTTATTTTTAAGAATGTGAGTTTAGTGTCCTAGGTTTGGCTGGCATATAGTTAATTTTCACAAGAAGCTGGGAGGAGACACAGCCATGCTAGCCCAACTAGCCAAGGGGATGTTTGATGTTATATGGTATGTAACTGGGGACCTGCTGGGGTGGAGGTAGGAGGGGATGCTCAGGAACAGGCTGAGCATCATTTTTCTGGATGATTCATATATTGTTTTATTAGTATTTTATTATTATTTCTCTATTTGTGTTGCTTTATTAAGCTGTCCTTATCTCAACCCATGATTTTTTTCCTTTTTCTTCCAATTCTCCTCCCCTTCCTACAGGAGGGGAGGAGTAAGTAAGGATTTGTGTGGTGGTGCTCAGTTGCTAATTGAGGTTAAACCATGACACTTCATTATGTCAGAGGTGGGAAGTGGTTTTGTATATATCAGACTTCCTGTCAGCAATCAACACAAAAGTTGAACTGAGTTTCAGGGGCCCATACATGCAGTCTGGGAAACAAGCAGAAGGAGCTAGAGCTCCATGTGCAAAGGCTGAACAGTGACATTGAAATAACTGTGTGTTGGGATACTTTGTGTGTCTGGAACTCTAGTATGGATGATGGGTATCAGCTGATTAGAAAGGCTGGAAAGAAGAACAGGCAAGGTTGTCCTTTATAAAAGCAAGCAGCTTCAGTCCACAGTTCAGGAGAGCAGACTGGTTTATTTAGATGATGAGAGTGCTGGCTGTCACTATGAGAGTTCTGTATCAACTTGGGAGACTGAGGAAAGTCTCTTTATTGAAAAAAAGATAAGGAGGTTGATGTATGGATCCAAGCTTGCCAGTGTTCTGGTCCTTGAGAAGATCATGTCACAAGTGCTCTTGACAGCCATTGCTGGACATATGAAGAAGGTGATTTGGCATAGTCAACATGGATTTACCAAAAGATAACTTATCCCTGAATGACCTGATTGCCTTCTGTGATGATCTAGTTGCAGATGTCCCTGGTCAGTGCAGGGGGGTTGGACTAAATGACCTTTAAAGATCCCTCCCAACCCAAACCATCCTGTAAAGCGGATAAGAGGATGCAGTAGACATTTTTATACCTTGACTTCAACCTGGGCAAAAGAAGGTTTTTAGGGGGGAAGCTACTAGCCAATGTCCAATACATACAAGGTTGTCAGAAAAATGGAACAAGGCAGGCTCTGCAGAGGTGAGTAGCAGGAGGATGAGTGAAAATGGTGATGAACTTAAACGTAAGGAAAACAGTATGTTTCTGATGAAGATAAGAATTGGGATAGTTTAGCCAGTGGTCGTGTGAAACCTCTATCCTTGGAGGTTTTCAAAATCTGACTGGACAAGAATATGAACAATATGGTCTGAATTCAGTGTTGGTCCTGCCTTCAGCAGGAGGCTCAAGTAGGTGGCCTCCAGAGGTGTCTTCAACCTGAATGATTATTTGATTTTTGTGATTTAATTCTTGGGTCATAAACTGAGAAAAATAAACAGCCCATTCCTAGTCACCAAGGTCATAACTCAGTTCCAGGGGATACTCCCCAGGCTGAATTATATGGAATATTTTATTTTACTCCAATCTGGCATACCTTCTTGCCAGCAAAAAAAAAAAAAAACCAAACCAAAACATTAGCAATTAAGGGCAGGGCCAGGAATGCCTGAACCAAATATCTGATTAATGCAGTATTTGAAATGTTAAACTAATTGGATGTCAGTTACTGTAAACTTAAATCACTGTTGTTTGGAATGTAACCTTTTTGGTGTTTTGAAGATATATCTGCCTTGCCATAGGAGCTCATAGTATGTAATGTATCTGCATTGTGTGAGATTCTGCAGTAAGCAAAATATAATCATTCAGAATGTGGAACTGCATGACTACTTAGTTCCATAAAATACACAGCAAGAAGTGTTAAGGACTACTTATAAAATCAGTGTATCTGTGTCACAGGTACCACAGGGTGTCAGAGGTTGGAAGGGACCTTGGAGATCTTCGAGTCCAACCCACCTGTCAGAGCAGGATCATACAATCTAACACAGGTCACAAAGGAACGCAGCCAGGCAGGTTTTGAAAATCTTCAGAGAAGGAGAGTCCACAACCTCTCTAGGGAGCCTGTTCCAGTGCTCTGTGACCCTTCCAGTAAAGAAGTTCCTCCTCATGTTAAGGTGGAACCTCTTGTGCTTCAGCTTATATCGATTCCCCCTTGACCTATCACAGGGCACGAGTGAGAAGAGGCTGTCCCTTTCCTCTTGACACTCAGCCCTGTGATTTTTATAATTTCTACTTAGAGAAGCCCTTCTTCTTGTCACTGACATCCTTTGCCAGCTTCGATTCTAGCTGGGCTTTGTCTTTCCTTAATGCATCCCTGCATGCTTGAACAATATCTCTTTACATGCCCTTCTTCCAACCTGTGTATACTTTCTGGGGTCTTTTGACTTTCGCCAGAAGCTCCCGGCAAAGGAGTTCATTCACCCAAGCCTCCTGGCAGTTGTGCTTGACTTCCTGCTCATTGGGTTAACTTAATCTTCTGCAGTCTTTTTTTGTCCCATTGCAGTCTACATGTCAGTTTTGCTATCTAGAGAAAGAAGGAAAACTCTCCTTGTATAGTTTCTTCATAAATATTTATAGACAGTAATAAAGTGTACTATGGTAGAGTAATATATAAATACTAATATATTTTGAAATATATAAAAATGTGTTGAGTATTATAACTGCCTTCAGTATCAGTAGCTATTGATGACAGCTGGCAACTCTTTTCAAGTTAATATTTTGTTCTTTATAAACAATGTTAGAATTTAATTTATTCTGAGCACTGATGATCTTGAAATAAGACATGAGAATGCCCTCATGTATTGTTTAATGGCAGCATCGTCTTTTGAGAGCTTCTGTGGGCTTATTGTCCTGTTTACTCTTTGTCATGGTTTAGGGTCGAGGTGGCCCCTTAGACCTATAACATTCTCTCTGTTAACCTCCCTGCCCCGAGAAGTGGAAGAGAAAGGGAATAAAGGGAGCACACCTCTCCAGGTGAAAGCAAACTGAGGCCTACACTCTGGTGCTATAGGAATAGAGAAAAATACATTAGCAATGTC
>JANHGN010015043.1:0-20344 GCA_024605025.1 Megaceryle maxima | reverse complement strand
ACCCCCCCCCCCCCCCAGGGTGGTAAACAAGATCCAGTGGTTGCCTTGGTCTGCACCCCGACCTTGGTAGTAACTCTAACCATGAGGTGTTATCACTGCTGGAAGCAGACACTGTCTGTGAAAACAGGCTGCTAACTTCAGACAGTGCAGTTAGTTAAAAGTACTGAACTGAAAAGTAAAATCACTGAACAGAATTAGTTCTGTTCTCACTCAAACCAGGATACTCTTTCTTCTTTGCCTTCTCTTGCTATTTTGTTCTATCATTCAGATTATATGGAGAAGTAGGAAAGCATCAGTGACGTAAGATGCCCTGCCACAGTTCTAGATCTGTCTCAGAGATGAAACTATGTAATGTTTTAGAAACCTGAGGACAGTCGTAGGCAATTTCCAGAGCCAAATGCACTGTGCTATTTACCATATTATACAGTTCTGCTAGCAAAATGTACATTAGCAAGAACACGGTATTAACAAATTGTTCTGCTTGTGCATTAGCTTTTATTTTCCTGTTAATTTCCTCTTCAGTGGAGAGTCTCTGTAGTTACATCTTGTAGAATATATGAGCATAAATAAACTGTAGTTGTTATTCACACAATATTTATGTCTTACATGTGACAGGGTAGAGATCTGTGTTATACACTGTAAATATTTGAAGAGTTTAGTTCCATATCATATGGGAACTATAATTATGTTTCAGTTTTGGGAAAATATGGGCAAGAGCCATACTACTTCCTTTATGTAATTCTTCACATTTAATCAGTCATAACGTTTCCCAGCAGGCTGATCCATTCACACTCACTCAGCTTTGGCTCAGTTCAGTTTGAACTGAGCAGGAAATGTCCTTGCCACTATATTAGGAAGTTGCTCGTGAAGGTTTGTTCACTACCTCACTTCATTATTCACTTCAAAGTCTTCTATTGCTCTATACTCCAGGTAGCAATGATACTTTTTTGTTATAAATGATAGTATCGCCTCGGTTCCTGTGGTGAGCTTAAGGTTGAGTATAATGCATGTTCTTTTGGTTATAAAGGGAAATCTGAAAATTTTTTCCTTCTTACAAAAATGTTTCTCCTTATCTTTAGGTTCTCAGTTGTATCTTTCACCAGGATGTTGGCGGTATGACCAAAGTGAAAATACTTGCTTTGCTATATACTGGGAGGCACTCCTGAGACATGGTTCCAGAGTGCTCTCATTCTATTTTCACATGAACAGAAATAGTGACTGATCTGTATTTTATATACAATAGCACACTCTAGCGTGTATATTAATTAACCATATGGACTGAGTCTCATAATGTTTAACTGATTTTTTTCAGTAAGTTAGTTCTGTTTTATTCAGTAGTAATATTTTATATATATATATGGGTAAATTGGAGGAAATGTATATCTTCAAATGAGATGATACCACTTTCTTAACGGAATCATTATAATACTAAATGTATATTTCAAAATGATGGTTTTAAAGAAAAAGAGCTGATCATTTTTGTCAAGAGGAAAATCTTGATGTAATGGAAGAATTGAATCCAATATGAAGAGTCTTAATGATGTAATTATATACAGCAAACTGTGTAAGATGGATTTGAAATTTGTCTTCTAAGTTAGTTCTTTGCAGGGAAGACAGTTTGTCTTTGTGCATTAGTACAGGAATGTGGAGAGAGGAGAGTACACCACTTTCTAAGATGTTGGCTCAGACTGAGATTCTAAAGTTACCACAGCCTTACAGAAGATAGTCAGCAATAACTCAGATAACTGGCTTGCATCTTATATGTAGTAATACAAGATTCTTAACAGGTGTTACAGAAACAATTGCACAGTTAAAATGTGGATTCTTTGTGTTAATACTTTATTGGCAAGTTTTTCCTGACTTTTTTTTCATCAGAGTATATGAATAAGTCATGTAAAAGGTAAGAAGCATGTAAGATCAGTTGACCTCAAAATATAGGGTTTTATTTTATGGAAAATATTTGATTATTTGTGAAATTTGGCACAAATTTGGGAACTTTTCCTAAATTGATTTCAGTGCTTCTGAAAGTACTGGCATTATTTGTGTATTACTGCTCTGCTATTTTTTTTAATGTTATAAATTGTGATTACTGATAACATAATAAAAGAGGAAGAATTGAATTAAATTAAATATCTTTTGCTCTGATCACAAGAGAACAATCAGTGAAGGAAAAAATACCCGTGGAGAAAATGTTATAAATTCAATAGGCATGATATAAATTTGTTTCTTCACTTATTTTAAAAACTTTGGGATTTTTTTTTTTGCTGTTTGTTATGCCAGCTATAGAACTAGGATTGTGAGATTATTATGGTACTTAGTGTTGTGGGCATACTTTGATATGTATCCATTTCCTTTCTCTTTAGGTAGCTGTGCTTGGTGTCCCTAACTTACAATATCAAGTCTCATATTTTTGATACATTAGCACTGACACAAATAATTTTTCTAAAGGTCCATTTGTGATAGAGAAGAATTGAGGTTGCTTTGAATTAGATGAGAAGAAAGCGAGACAGCAAGTACCTTTTTCTTCACTTCCCGTATATGCTTTCACTTCTTGCTGTTAATGTGCATGACGTGCAGGTGCATCAGAATGCAAGATTAGTAGGGAATCTGTGCAGAATCTTGGGGTGGCATGCATTTTTCCCTAACACTTGGAGACCTTTTGTCAATTAAAACATTAGCAGAAAAATAAAATAAATTTGAGGTCTTTACTCTTGCTTCTTCCACCATCAGGTATCACAGCTCCTCTTACTGTGGATCTTATATAGTACTCTGTTGTGAGGTGTTACCCTTACACATCCCAGAATGCACAAACACATGCCCTGCATTTCTGTCAAAGCGTTAGATGTTAACAAAGAACCCTGCTAACGATGATTTGATTACAATTAAATAATTTAGGAAGGAATTCAGCTAAAAGCTCTAAAAGAAGTGCTAACTCACTTGGCAGGCAGTGACAAGCAGCTGGGTGGCTGGTGGTCAGTAGTCTGAAGCAGCTGTGACAGCAGGAAAGAAGGTTTCTCTGCCTGGCAGCATGCTTTGGAAGCACACCTCTCAGAAGCTCACCAGGCATTTGGATCCATCTGCCTCTACAGTTTCATTCACAGAGGCCTAACAAAAGACAAGCAGACTCAGGAGTCACTTCGATTTTAGATTGCAAGAAAAATTTTAAGCTTGATCTCATTTTTTCATCTTTAAAATTAAAGGTTTTTTTATTTATTTATGAAGGCACTTTATTTTGTAGCATTAAAGCATGTGTTCTTATGCATAAATTGTTCACAATTATGTATTTCCTCATATAAAAGTCACAAAATGGAAAAAACCTGAAATACTGATAACAATAGAGCAATGAATTGCCAGTTACTTTCATGTTGTGTCCATATAGAATGCCTCGCTCTCCCTGGAATGATCATCAAGATTTTGATCACAAAATAAAATATGCCTCTCTGTCTTCTAAGTTTATATTTAATTATTCTCAGTATTCTGATATGATATTCTGGTGATCGCAAGTCACAGGGGGAGGGGAGAGTCTTCTGAGGATGATTTTAGTGAAATTTCAAACTTCTCAACTCATGTTTGATTCCTTTCTTCAAAGCATTTATTAAATAAAGGAGCAACAGCATTCTTTAAAAACCTTTTTAACATCCTATAAACCATGTAGGAGAATTCTGCAACAGACAGAAAACACAAAATTCTTCTCTCTTTGGTATGAAATATGAATAAAATTCCATTTTCATTTCAGGTACACACTATTCAGAACATTTCATAGAGCTTCCTTTTTTTTTTTTTCCTTACAGACAGAGTAATAATTCTAAGATTAGTTATTCATGAAACTCATTTTCCTATGGGAAGTAGACATTTTATTGAGGACTTGTGAAGAACAGACAGGAGTAGTGTTCATCAAATGAGTAAATGCTGCTTGTGTTTTGGAATTTTTCTGTTGTGTTGATAGCTAAATCATGGAACTCAGGAACTTAGATGTATATTCACTGATAGGGAGTCAATGCATGCACATCTAAAAATGTGTTACTAAAAGTGACTTTGGGATCTTCTCCTTATCAGATATAAGGATCAAGCACACCTTTATTTGAGTGGTGTATCAAAAATTTTGAAGCAGTTTTGCAGACTTGCAGAAGAAGAGCCAGCCATCCCCAAAAGAATTTAAATGCACCCTTACAAATTAGAAGAAATAAACATATGGGTCTGCTGTCTTAGCTGAAAAGTCTTCCAGACAGAATTAGAAAAAAGATAGTGTAGTGTTCATCGGATTGGATGATGCCCTTATTTGGAGGGAGTGTTGCAAAGTGACTTCAAACTTTTCATGTGCGTGCTTGTAATAATGGCTTTTCATTCTTCCACCTCTGTTGTAGAAATTGAGTGCTAGACCTGACCTGAGCAAAACTAATGCCTTACTATTAGTTCTTTACTAAATACTCTTTTCCTTTACTTTGGAAAATATTTTAAGAAAGTGTGTGCTCTGAAATTTGTTGGATTGAATCTTGTTGGTGGTGGCTATACATTGGTGTTCATGGTTCAACTTGCTTTATCAGTTCACATGCAGTACATGGCTTTGAACAAGTCACTAACTGTGAAAAACTTGAAAGATTTATTACGAGAGATAAACTGCCTTTTTATTTCAGTTTGTTTTGTGTCTTGGTTTGCCTGGTAGTGCTATTGAGAGGCACTGTACTTTTTACCAGGATGAAATCTGTTACTTCCTTGGTCAACACACTTGATCCACTATGTCTCCTTGTTGTGTTCAAGTAGTTCTGACAGACTTTAGATGGAAATGTAACTGGTTTCACTCTTCTCATATAAAGGCTCTTCTCAACACAGAATGCTTTCTCTTCAGTTTTGGTTATGTTGTTTTGGTTGTTTTCTTTCCACCTAATCAATGATCATTAAGTTCCTCTTCCTATATAATTCTTTACTATATATTTGTGAGTCTAGGATATGCTATTATAGTAATCACATTTTTCTCCTGTGTTCCTCCCCATGTTCACTTTTCACAGGGAATATGTTTGTTAATAATTTATGAAGTTTTGGAATGAAACAGTGGATCACATTTTTCCTCCTTGTACCAATTCTGTAGTATTGTGCTGTAAAAATATTTCTAGCTCAGTGTGTGGGGCTTTTTTTTTTTTTTAAATATAATATCCGAGTTTAACTGATTTGTAGTGTCAGTGATACCCATGTATCACAATGAGATTCAACTGATGTTGGGCACTGTTATCTGATGTAGTAGTCTGTCAAAATTCCCATCTTGCATTCTTCTGATTCATACCAGTTGTCCTTGCAGGTCTTCCCAAGAAACCCCATTCTATTCAAGAGAACCTGAATGTCTTATTTTATTTGCATCAATGATAAGATGTTTCTATAGCTATAATTTCAAACTTTTTGTTAAGATGGCCTTTTCAGGACAAAGGAACTGAATGACAGCAGAAACCTCTAATCAAATATGGAGTTACAAACAGATAAATTTATTTTTAATAAATTAATGTATGTATTTTATGGTCTTTCATAATAAAATGGATCATGTTTTAGACACTAGGTTTTGCTTATTTCAAACATAGATCTTAGAAATCTTAGAATTGGTTTAATTAATTTCAACTTGCATTCCATCCAAAAAGAAGTAAATATGTAGTATAAGTTTTACATGGTTTTGCCTTGTAATCACTGCAAGGTAATTTTTGTGATGTTTTTCTGCTTTTTGCATGTTTTCCAAGGTGATTTAAAGCACCTATGACCTGCTATACTAGCTCATTTAACAAATGTCTGAAGTTTTTATTCTTCTTACTAACTGACGATTGTGAAAAAGTGGTGCTGCTCATTGATAAATGTGAAATGCTAATGAGTAATGAGCTGTTCACATTGCAGACTTGGCAGACCACAGGCAAACATTTTTATATAAAGGGAAGAATATTAGCATGTTCATGACCATGTTGTTTTCACATAGTGCTGTGAACAAAATGTAAGTAAGCAGTAGAGCTTTATGTGAAAAACACATTAAAGATATTTTATGTCAGAAGACTTTCCTGGGAACCTTAAGCTTTAAAAAAAGATTAAAAGGAGCTATGTAATGAGTAGGAGATTGTTTTGGTGTTCTGAGGAAGCTGAATCTGATACTAGTCTAATTCTACATTTTTATTGATACAGGCAATAAATAACACTTAGGAGAGTGATTTGGAACTTCTGCCATCCACAGGTGTACCAAGAAAGCATAAAAATCAGAGTAACAGATTAAAAAAAAAAAGAAGGGGGAGAATTATTTAGAATTATATTGGTATTTATAAAGTTTAATACTAGGACCAACTTGAATATATATATAATATCTAAAGAGCCAGGTTGTGTGCATTTCTTCATTAAAGATATCAAAATTCAGAAAAATAATTGGTCTTTACTCTCCTAATTAAAATTGTTACATCGGGTGCCTATGTTGTATATAATATTTCCATGTTTTTGTATAGGAAAAGCATAAACAGGAGTTAGAAGACATGAGAAAAGCTGGACATGAAGCTTTGAGTATTATTGTTGAAGAGTTCAAGGTAAATAACTTGCCAAGATAACACAATTTCCAAATAATATTACTATATTAGTATAATAGGTATGCAATACAGACAGTATCTTTTAACACTGTTTTTTCTGGTTTTTCAATCTCATTCTCTTTGACTATCTTCTGTTCCTTCCAATTTATACTGTTTGGTCTAAAATTTTGCATGACATATTTTCTCTCTCTGACCTTTGGGATACTTCAGATAGAGCAGGTTAGTCATTTTCAGTAATGAAAACTTAAAAACAGAACAAAACTAAAATGCTTAGTCAATTGTGGTAAACTTTGGGTTTGATTATTTATCACATCCCCACATTTGGATCTCTTCAGTATCAACAAACTGCACTTGCAGGAAAGCATCCTGACAGCATGAGTCAGTAGGCTAAGCACTAAGAAGAATTGTTAAGGATGAAATAAGGATGAATCTTTAATTCTTCTCTCGTGTTGTCCTTCAGTCTGGGTTTAGGTTCGTGCCTGGCGTGCAGGAGCCAATGAGTGCAGAGAGTTGAGATTCACTTTGTAACCTTTCATGCATTTCTGTACAGAAGCGTTTGCTGGGCAGTAGTTCACAAAGCTAGCACACCTCTTCAGAGGCTGTGTAGATTTTTCTACATTTTACAGAAAAGAAAACTTAAAACAATACTTGTTCCTTGGACACATTTTGATTATATAACTGTTCTGCACATGCTCCAGTTAGTGGCTAGTTCATTATACAAAAGTTATCTGACTTTAGCATGTTAGATCTCCCAGGGGTGTGATTTTTACCATGCTAATTAGTCTTAAGTTACCTCCAGGTGATCCCACTTCCCCCTCTCCCATTCCCCCTTGTCAAAAGATGATTCTTCATCTTTTTAAGAATTAGCTTATCCCTATGTTATCTTGTTTTATTTGTTGTGATTCTTTATTTTGAGGACCTCACTATTTCCTCTTGCCTGGCAAAATGAAAGAACTGGATGTTACCATGGAGGATAAATCTATGTCATTTGTGCTGTTATGGTAGTTTTCTAGTAAGAAGTGCACAGAGGACAAAAACTGAATCAAGACAGGAGGAGGAGTAGGTAAATCTATGAATTCTAATTAGACATAAAGTGCAAGTGTATATAAGGAATTGTCTAATGTTGCATCTTTGCAGCAGACTCCTTGTAGAGCTGCATATGGAGGTAGGAGCATCCAATCCATTGTTCTTTCTTTTTATGTTTAATCACAAACATGTTTAATCACAAACATGTTTAATTTGCCACAAGGGCTATGATGAAAATTCCACAACATAGTCAGAGTTAGAATGAAACTGGTGAAGTAAAAAGCGTATGATTGAGGTTGGATCTTGTGATTCAGCTAAAAAGCAAAAAGCTTGAGTGTAGGACTTGCTAATCAAGAAGCCTGCAACATAGTTAAGGAGGGTAGACAAATTGATTTGTTTTCAGCAAATACCCAAAACTTACTTGAAATGTATGGGATTTTTTTGGTGGTGTCAGGATCTGCGTCTTAAGGAGAGCTACCTGTGCAAGATTCCAAGTCTGCTAAAAAATGTGGGTTCTTAATGCTATGTAAAACTTCTGTTTTTTCAGTTGGGTTCCATGGGACTTGTAGTCTCCATTCCTCATGTGTAAGATAGGCCACCAAGTTCCAAGTCTGAGAGTGCACCACTCTGTTAGGGACCTAATGATGATTTTAGGCCTCTCTGCTTGAAGGCAGCCATGTTATAGGCTGCAGAAACGTATAAAGTAATTCTGGTAAACATCATATGTGTTTGCAAAAATACATAATTGACTCATACTGTTTCGTAATAAGAAAGCCCTTTTATAACTTTCCTACTAACTGCTAATAGCATTCTAGTGAATATTGAAATTGGACTATCGGTAGAAATGTTTGTCTCCATCAATATGACTTACACTGATATCATCTAAAGGGAACATATCCAGAAAAAAAATTTCAAAAGCTTTTATTCCTAAAAAAAGTTTTGCCTCTGGTGATGTCCTGTTTGTCCATACCTCTGTCATTTCACTTTTAGAGAAGAATTATGCATTTCTTTTCTTTTACTTCTTTGGGGACCACTTTTCAATAGAAGTTCTCAAATGGGAATTTTCTTTGGACTGTCCCACTTTGGATGGGCCACTTAATATGTGTATCAGCATTTTTCATTTCTGTCTTATGCTGGATGTGTATAAAATACATGGCTGTTTCTGCATGAACATGTATTTTGAGAAGTCCAGTGAGCTGTTGGTAGTGGCTGTACTTATGTTGCCTTCTTTATTTCTGAAAATATAAACAAATTGTGAAATGCAGTGATTTTATAGTATTTAATGAAAGTTCTGTATGTTTTCTAGATACAATTTTTCACCTTTTTAATGTCTTTGTATGAGCTAAAAGAGAGTTTTGCATGAATGATATTGTCTCTTCTAAGGAATAATTTCTTCGGATATAGTTAGGTAAAGGAAAATACTCCTCTGCCATATTGATTTTTGAAAGCTATTCTAGCAGTCAACAACAACTGGGCAGATCTAATATGCCACCTGGAAAAGATGATTTGTTTATTGGTATCTGTGACTTGGTGCAAAAGATTAGGGATTTAACTGTATACCATACTTCTAAAAATATTTATAATTATAATTTGATTTTCCATAGACTGTTTATATTCAAGTTGTATAAAGGCATTATTGAATACCAGGGAACCACGACATGAATATACTTCATATAAGTCTTTCTGTTGCCTCATGTGGTTAGCTGCTGTGTTTTGGTCAATGAGATCACAGCACTCTGAGAAGAAATTATATCAGACATGCCAACCTCCGAGTAAAATGCTTCAACCAACCTTGTCTGCAAACATTCTTCAGGGTAGCAGGAAAAAAATCAAAAAAAGTTTCTTAGGTTTAAAAAAATAAATCAATTTTTTTTTTTTAAAAAGCTTAAATACCTTTGTAGTAACCCTTTGCCATGTACTCTTAAAAAAACCCCAAAACTGAATCATCAGAGAATTTAGTGAAGTCAAAAACTGTTCTGTAGTTTTCTTTGAGAAAATCTCATGGATTCTCTAAAAATGTTTAGTTAATATTTCAATATGGAACATGGTTAAGTGTCGGGTTTCCTTTCTTAAGCAAACGAGTCAAATGTGGTTTTGTATTTATAGAAGTAGTATTTACATTTTGGGGACTCTTTAACTACTCATCTTTAAGAATTTATTATATTTATCAGACGTGTTGGCAGTTAGTAGTCAGATAACCAAATAAGGAATCCTACATATAGCATTGGTTTAAGAATATAAAATAAATCTTATTAGTCCTCAGTGCAATACAGAATTCATTGAGTCTCTTAAGTCACTAGCCATGCTTACTATTTAATGCTGAAATGCCTTCTTTAGGATTCAAGACTGTTACACTAATTCATATCATTTATATGCAGAATTGATTTCATTTTCAGTGGAATTTTTAAATACTGTAGTTAATCCCCAAATTACTTGTGTGCTGAAATTCACCCAAGCAAGTCTACTGAATTGTTTATAAGGTTTAGGATGGAAAATCACTTGTGAAGAGTACAGTCCTTTTGTGTTCCTTTGGTTGTTTTGTTTTGTTTTGGCTTTTTTAATGAAGTAATGCTGATTATTCCAAGTACTTCCTCATGGTTTAGGTTAGTTAATAAGGTTCTGTTGCAGTCATGACTGTTGGAATTATGACCAATCCTCTGATACCAGCCACTTATAATTTTGTGATGCCACGGCAAGCAGAGTTGTAGCATGAGTGAATGTAATGCCCAACACTGAGTTATTAAGGATAGCTATTTAAAATAAATAACGTCAGTCATCATTAGCCCCAGAAAATATTCTCCAGAATCATTCAAGCCCAAAATCCTTTACTGGTATTGAAATTTTGGGTTGAACAACAGTGGAAAAGAGTTAATTACTTGCCTTTTCTCTATTCCTGGCATAAATAAGTCTTTCTACTGGTAGAAAGTGGAAGTGCCTTTCTTTTGATGTACAAACAAAAAGAGAGCTGCCATTTTTTTCACTTCTTGTGTACAAAGTTGCTAAGTTAGTGATGCAAAGCTCACATTTTTCTTACATTTATAGCTAGTTATTACTCCTTACAGATTTGTATCTTCCTATGCTTGAAAATGGATTACACTTTCTGATAACTGCTCCCCTGTGTTTTGGGGAATTATTTGTTATAAAAGGGACTATATTTCTCCACATTGATCTCCACATTATCCCTAGGCAGAACAGGTACTCATGTTTAAGACAAAACCTCTTAAATTTCTACCAGTTGTGACTGTTGCTTTTTAATATGGCAACAGAATAAAAAATGGAGCTTACACAAGAAGTCAAATACTGAATGATCTAATTTCAAGGACTTAAATATATCAAAGCCCTTAGAATTATTGCAGTTGTCTTTGGAATATTAGCTTGCCGAATGTGCCAGGAAATCAATTGACAGAGACCATTAGACACTTTGTAGCACAAACCCTCAAAAACCTTGGCCGTTGTTAAGCATCTCACATTCTTATCAACAAATAAACAATCTACAACATCTACACAGTCATGAAATTTCTATTAAAAACATGGGAAAACAAATTAAAAAAGAACTTGGTGTTCTGTGTAGTCCAAGTTTCCCCTTCTTATGTTTGCCAAAATTTTGTTTAGTTTCTGTCTTTCATGTAATTATTTTTTTAAACTTTTATCCCTGTAATTAACTACAGTAAAGAAAAGTAAATGTAGATCTTGGAAATGATGCTTGTGGGATAAGGCCACATTTTAAGATATTTACCACAAGCAACATAAGGATTTTTCTTCTGCTTGTTTAATCAAGCTTTTGTTCTGAAATTATCATAGTTGTGTAAACAGATGAGTTATGATTTTTAATCTCTTTTGTTTATATTTCTCACCATATAAAATATTGTCTGAAGTAAGCTTTAAAGAATGAGTTTATCAGCAGGTGTATTTATTTGATGGTGTTTATTTACTTAGATTATTTTATGTCATTATTGATCTTCTAAAAGACAGCTTGTATGATACAGATGTGTTTTCTTTTATGGAAATTAACTTCAAGATGCAAAGTCCTTTCCAGCCTTTCCAACAGTGAGAATTTTGTCTATCAGCTTTCAGTGTTAGGTGGCTGGTTTTTTTTCAACTTTCCAGAATGTAAGAGCAGACAGATTTGCAACAGGATAGTAGGGGGCATCAGATTGTCTTTCAAAAACATATGTGTCAGTAATAGACCTCTGAACTGAAAGACTATCCTCTAATAAAGGAAATTTTAAAAGGTTTCATTACAAAAGATGTTAATCTAGAATCAGAATATCTTTCTTTAGACATAGTTTAGCCCTATTGAGGAGGTAAAACTGCTGAAATGTGGCCGGTTCTCAGCCCTTTAAAACACAAGTTTAGCTTATTAACTTACCAGGATGACAGGCTGCCTCAGAAATACCTGACACCTAAAAGGATAAATTCAGAAATTGTTGCAAGAGCTTGTATTTCACTTCAAAACTCTATACTTGTCCATGTGTAAGTTACCCTAGACTTCACATGGGCCTTGAATATAATACAGTATTGTCTTTTAGTCATGAAAAGCTGATGTGATTGTAATTTTTACAGTATAGGAGTACTTATGTACAACAGTGATACCACTATGAAAGTTTTTCTACAGAATTCTGATATTAGCAAGGTACAATCAAATCTCTGAAGTCTCAAAGTCTTCTGAAGATCTGGCTACGAAAATATTTTTTTATTGATTAAAGCACCTTGATATTTTAAAAGTAATTTTAAAAATTACAAGATTTCTCTTCCTCCCTTTTTAGTAAGGATGACTTTTTGTATGTGGTTCTGACTACAGAACAATAAATATGGTGTTAAATATTGTAATAATTAAAAGATTTGATTAAAAGTGAGTTTGCAGTTTGTTTCTGACAGGAGTCCGGGAGAACAGTGTTTTGTGGAAAATAAATCATTGAGATATCTAGATAAACTGACACCGTTTTCAAGGTTGTAATTGTTAATCATTTCTTGTATACCAAAAGCAGATGAAAATTAATCAGAAGTTATAGCACATTACAAAATTATGTGTTATAATAACTTCAGTTTGCAACTAATTACAAAACCACATTGCCCTATTCTTGTATTTGATTCAGATATCTTTTACATTATGTCTTTGAAACACCTGCCTAAAATTAGGTTCACACTGTAAACAGGGAAGTGGTTACTGAAACCATGAAGCTGCTTCTTACCCTAATGCATATCAAAATGTTTTGACCTTTTACAAAGTATAACTCGTGAGAAGAATTTTCCACAGGAAATTTTTTTTTTTTTACTTGATATGTAAAACTTCACCACACAATCTCTATTTAAAGGTTTAGTAGGACACTATGACTATGGGTGAAAACAATTCAAAAAACTTAAAGTCAACACTTTGTTTTATTTCATTTAGAACCTACTTCAATGTAGATTGCAAGTTGACTTAGACCTAAGCAGGAGTTTGCTTTCATTTTGGTTAATATGTATTGTATAAAATTCCCCTTTATTTTGTAGCACCAAAATGGACATATTTCATTTTCACTTAGAGAGAATCATCTCATAATAGCCTGACCATAAAAATATTCAGTATCTTGGTCTAAAGTTGCTAAGTTAGACTTTGTTGAAAAAGACATATATATATTTTAAAAACTTTAAATAGCTTTATTTATATAGTATGTGTATTAGCATGAGTTCTAGCACAACCAGTCAAATAGTACAATATTGAGTTAAAGAATCTTCTCCAACTGTCAGGAAAAAATTTTGTCTTCTGATCTGTTTAATCATTTAACAATTGGCCATTATATTTTGCCCTTAAATAAAGTAGTAGAAATTAACTGATGGTGGAGAGAGGATGCTGAATTAGATGTTTCATTGTCTAATGCTATGAAGCATAGAAATTCTTATGTACCATTGTTAAAATGAATACTAGTTTTAATATAATTCGTATGTTTGAAGTAGTATGGTAACTTTACTTTTCACTAGGTAATTTCAGTTTTTACTAGGTAACACTATTTTAAAAGTTTACTTGCTTTTGCCATAGTGATTCAGGAATTTTGAAATAAAGGTGTTTGATGTACTGTTTGTGTTTAGTTACCTCAGCAGGTTAATGATGCTTGAGAGGAGAAAGAAATCAGACAGCATGTTCTTCTGGTTAGATGAAAGGTTTTGATGCAGTGTAAGTAACACTATATGTAATGCAGCAGGCTAACCTTATGGTGCATATTTCATATTGGTGTTTCATGTGAGATGTGTAGCACTGTTGGAAAATTCTAAGCCATCTGAGAAATCTGTTTTGTGTGTGGATTGGAATTGCTTTTCTACTGTTCTTCAGAAGGGCTTAGAGAGGATAATAAACTCTGCTCTATTTTTCTTGTCTTTTTTTTTTTTTTTTTTTTATCATTATTCTGACTAGCTTTTTCCTCCTATAAAAAGAGGGAGTTGAGAGAAAGAGATGTGGCAATTTTTGTTAGGCAATTTGGGATTAATTTAGGGGTAACAGTCTATATTTTGGCTTCATAACTCAAGAAGGATTCTCATAAATTCTAACTTTTGGCCATACAGTAAATCGCATTCTGGACAAGCAGCTACAGTTTCTGTTGCCAGTAGAATGAAGACAGTATGCACTAGGGTGGGGCAAATAGGTTTGTATTAAAAATGGGCTGGAGTGTCTGTGCCATGCTTTTAGTAAAACCATAATCTTTTGCCTTCCAAGGATTAGGACACATTTTAGAAAGCACGTATTACTCTGTATATGATGCAACCAGTAGAAATACAGGATAAAATTTTGTGATAATTTGTATTTTCTGATCTTTAAACTTCTTATATTGGGTACAGTATAGTTTTTCCATCTCTAGTCTGTATGCAATGATGCATTTCTCTTATGTTCGTGCCATACATGTAGTGTGCTGTCAGTTACATTCAAGGACTGCTTAATTCTCTGGCCATTGCTGAGGATATAATAGAGTAATTTAGATGTGTATTCCCTTAAGGACACACCAAGGTGATTGTGGATAAATAATATGTTTGGATCTAGTTTCAACTCAAGATCTTCCAAAATTCTTATAATGCATGAAACTTAAGCTAATTTCAAGCAGAAGTTTGGACAAATTTACCTTGTAAATAATACTTAAGTTCTATTTTGGTTTACCACTTTATAAAATTAAGATGGATTGAGTTTTAATTTTTCTGCAAACTAATTTAAAAATTATTTTTACTGTGTAAAATTAAAATGGTTATGAAGAATCTTTACAGCACTTACTCTTAAGGGGTCTCATTCTCTTTATTCTTCCAAAAGCTGCCAGGCATTTTTGGTTAATGAAGAAAAACTAGGATCAATTCTCTGGTAGCTTTTTTGGCTTAGGAGAGAAGTGAGATAAGAGGGAAGATACAGGATTTTTTGAATGGTTATAGAACATTTCTGATAGCTTAAGCTTCAGAAGAAGGCTTGTTTTGCTGTCTTTGTCATCCTACAAGTCCTGTTACTCATTTTGAGCAGACATGCTGTATATAATCACTGTTAAATGTGAGCGTGCATGTTACTTTTTACCTTTTCCATTAACAATGTCTATTTGTTCTTTAAAAACCTCCACAAATTTGTTCATATATATATAGAATAATAGAATTGGTTTTTTTGGAAGAGACCTTTAAGATCATGAAGTCCAACCGTTAACCCAGCACTGTCAGATCACCACTCAACCATGTCCACATCTATGTCTTAAGTACCTCCAGGGATGGTGACTCGACCACTTCCCTGGGCAGCTTGTTCCAGTGCTTTACAACCTTTTTTGGGAATAAATTTTTCATAATATCCAACCTAAACCTCCCCTAGCACAGCTTAAGGCCATTTCCTCTTGTTGTATTGCTTGTTACTTGGGAGAACAGACCCGTCCACACCTCACTACAACCCCCATTCAGGGAGTTGTAGAGAGCAAAAAGGTGTCTCAAGCCTTCTTTTCTCCAGGCTAAGCAACCCCACTTCCCTCAGCTGCTCCTCCTAACACTTGTTCTCTAGACTCTTCACCACCTTCCTTGCCCTTCTTTGGACATGTTCCAACACCTTAATGTCATTCCTGTAGTGAGGGGCCCAAACCTGAATGCAGTATTTGAGGTGTAGCCTCACCAGTGCTGAGTACAGGGGGACAATTATTTTCAGACAGCTGTTGACCAACACCCTCAAGTCCTTTTCTATCCAGCAGTTTTCCAGCCACTCTTCCCAAGACTGTAGTGCTGCATGGGGTTGTTGAGACCCAAGTTCAGGACCCAGCACTTGGCCTTGTTGAATCCCATAGAGTTGGTTTCAGCCCATCAATCCAACCTGTCCATATCCCTTTGTAGAGCCTTTTTACCTTCAAGCAGATCAACATTCCAGAAAAATTTGGTGTCATATGCAAACTTCCTGACAGTGCCCTCAATCCTTTTATACAGATCATTAAGATATTAAAGAGAACAGGCCCCAGTCCTGAGCCCTGGGGAACACCACTTGTGACTAGCCACCAACTAGATTGAGCTCCATTCACCCCAACTCTCTTAGGCCTGGCCATCCATCCAGTTTTTCACCAAGTGAAGAGTATACCCGTCTAAGCCCTGAGCAGCCAGTCTCTCCAGGAGAATGCTGTGGGATACATTGTCAAAAGGTTTGCTAAAGTCCAGGTAAAAAACATCCACAGCCTGTCCTTCGTTCATATGTCCAGAAACAAATAACAGAGAACATGATGGTTTGGTGATGGAGTATAATGTGCTTTGGGAATATGAATTATTTCCAAGTGACAAAATAGGCAGTAGGAGACAGAACTTCTTCCAGTTGAATTCCAGCATTTGAATTACCTTATCATACAACTAAACTATACTGTTTACAGACACCAGAATGTTTCGCCTTACCCTGCCCAAGAATATACAGGATTCTAAAGATATTTTACAATTTTGCTGCAATTTTCTTATTTCTTTCACAAAAAAAAGTCTGCTTTACTAGCAAGAATCCAGAAATATGGATATTAGAATAAGAACTGTAGTAAACAAATCTTTTACATTTTAGAAGTTAGAAAATTTGACTTAATCTCTTGTGGTTCAAGAGCCATTATCCTATTCTATGGGAAAGGAAAATCAGGACTGAGTCAGAGTGCAGACTTCTAGTTTTCCTTTTTTGGTTAAATTCCACTGGATTTAGTCCTGATGAGAGGAGCATATAGTGATTTCTTTCATTTATTTTTGAAAGAAATAAAATACAACTGTACATCAGACTGTAATCTGATATCTGATAGATTTTGGAAAGGACCTAAAGCTTTGCTATTACATGTCTCACTCTGGTAGTTTCTTGCCACTTCTTTGAGTCATCTAAACTTGCTATACTGAAACAGATAACACTGAGCTAGATTAGTTTTTAAAGTATGAGGCATTTTATTCTTGTCTCAGGTATGTTTTGACAAGTAAAACCCACTGGATACCTTAAGTCAGTGTAATTTTCAGAAATAATTCTTGTTTTAGAGGAATTTAACATAGATGTGTTCATTTGGCACCCTTTTCTTCCCTAATACCTCTCTTAGTGCTACTTTATACTATCATTTTCTTTTTCTGATCTACAAGCCAAAATAGCTATAGATGAAATCTGGGATTTAAAACTTGACTGAATTTTAGCTTTGATTAGCTAAGAAGATTATGCTAAATTGAAAAGTAATTATAACTGAACCAAACGTAGTCAAACAATGTCAGTGTAGACAAATTTTGTTTTTCTCAGTGTTTCGGGTGTTTTTTTTCCCAGTTTAGTAATGGTACCAGTGTAATATGAGATACAGGGAATTAGAAATGTTAAAAAAACATATTTATATATGTGTCTGGTTACTTGGAGTTGTGGTGGTAGTTTTCATTTTCTTTTAGGAGTCAAAGGAAAGGTGCTACTATTCTTATTTTATTATACCTAAATATACTTCTACTATTTTGTACATAAGTCTTGTACATCCTGTCACTTTCTGATCAGAGGAACAGCATCAATTCAAGTGATGCTGTATTCATGATCATAACTAAGGTTATATAGCCATGATAGTGGCTGCAGTTCATTCATATATTCACGCATAACTATGTATTTGAATTTAAGCAAACAACTTTAAGTAGTTTTTTATTTGAGGTACCACAGTCCTGTTCCTTGATGCAACTTACATAAGCGTTTGGGAGGCAGAAGATTTTTTGAAAGCTGAGGAAATTAAAAATTGGAAAAGAATATCTAATAACTGCCTGAAAAAGATGACTGCTGAACTGTAGGAGAGACCTAAAAGGCAACCTCACTGCTGGTTAAAGGCAGATGTAGTTAAGGCTTGTGAAGTGTGATGACAAGAAGCAATAAGAACTAAATGTAAAGAAATCATGAAAATCTGAACTCATCACTTCCTTTATGACCATAACAAGTGTAGTCTGAGGCAACAAATGTGTTGGGAGTATAGAAACAGATCCATATCAAGACTGATGCCTTTTGCCATCTCAATCCTGAAACTGGCTGTTGGTACAGGATGACCCTTGCCACCCTGTGTCAAGGCAGTTCATTCCACAATCTGTAGGAGGAATGAATTGCCAAGAGCACCCATACTGAAATCCTATCCTTTGGCTTCATTCAACAGATACCATAGGCTAAATTCTACTGTAACCTTTCTTGAAATGATCCAAGAAACTATTAGAAGAAAACTGCTTCAAGAATGACAGCTTGATATTAGGTCAATGTCCACAGATTTATGGAACATCAGCACACAGCGATAACTGTGTAATTAAGGAAGAAAGTGGTGTTTCAGCAGTGATAAGTAGTTGCCCAGAATAACAATTAGTCAAAAGACTTTTAGAAGGAAGTATGTAAGAGTTAGAGATGCCTATCATCAAGTAGCTAAATATATGTTTTGGTTTAGTAAATTAGTTAATTAGTATGTTAAGATTTTAATTAGTAACTTAAGTAGTCTATTATATTGAAATTTGCAAAAGCTTTTGCTGGATATAATTAATCTCTGTTTACCCCATCAAGAAACATTAAATGGTAGTTGTGAGCAAAGAAGAAAATTACCTCATTTTTGAATTCTGTATTCTCTTGTTTCTTTTTTTTTTTCTTCATAACCTTTGAAATGTACTGTTTTATAACATATTTATGTTCATATTTACTTTTTATAGTCAGCTGAAGCCAGGCAGTTGTAGGATGTATGCAATGAACATAGTAGGCAACAACTGCATGTTAGGTTAGACTGAAAGGAAATTGTCAAGGATGGCTTTTATTTTATTGTTTAAGTTGTCTTATTTCTGATAATCTATTAAATATGGGACAATGATAAATTAATAATAACGAAGGACTAAATTAAAAGGGTAAGGTACATTTTTTTGGGTCATGCCAGTTCTCTATGACATTTCTCTGTTCATACTTCAGAAGAGTAGACTTTCTGTTTTATAGAAGTGCCTTATCAGTCTGTTGACAATTCTGATCAATCCTGAGCATAACAGTTTTTTCATGAGAATAAAAATATTCTACAGTTGAACGTAAATTAGAACTCATTCTGGTTTGATTTGTAAGCATATCTTAAACCCATAAGGTTCTGAGAATCCTCAGATTCCTTTTGAAAGGGGAAATCTTATTTTTATAATAAGGACTTACTGCCATTTCAGGGTACTGTGTGACATACCTCATCTTCTTTTAAGTAACTTGAAAAGATTTGGACCTTGGCATAAGTAATTAATTCTATATTTTAAAGGCATGTTTCATTGGTCTGCTGAATCTCTCCATAGAAAACAAAAATTTCTGTCTGGAGATTTTTTTAAAATTTTATACGGCACAACACAGAAGCGATCTCTGAAGAACTGTGCCACATAGGGGAATTTTCCTCTATCCCTACTTGACCAAATAGTGGAATAGTCAAATACAGGATCAATACTATGGTATTATTTAAACTGTATTAGTAGTGTGTATAATAGAAAAGGAAGGATTTTGTTTCTGAATGTGGAATTTTATGTATTTTCTAAAGAAAATAATAATAAAATACATTAAAAAAATAACAATCTCTACATGCCATCCAATGAATTACAATTATTTCCTTGAAAACTGAAAGTTCTTTATACCATTTAATTAATTTAACAGTCACCAGCTAAGTTTGCATAGCAAAGTGCATAAAGTGACTCACCCAGTGGTGTAAGCAAGAAGCTATCTGAGAAATGGCATTGAAGTTTAATGATCATTTTGTTACTGTTTTCCCTAAGATCAGAATTTAATTTTATTTTTTCTTTTGTGCCAGTTATACGAAACAATTCTTGTCACAATAGTTCAGGCACAAAAAACCCTATACCCTGAAGGACAGTCTTGTTTTTTGCCAGTGATATGTGGTAATTCTAGTTTCTTCACCATAGGATTTAGTATATAAAGTTTTATGTACAGAAGTTATACTTCTTTGTGATGGCTTTAATTTATGTCAGTAAAAGAAATTTTGTTGCAGAGAAATTGGGCTTTTTTGAAAGTAAACTTGTGGCTAGCTAAATCCCCTGGATTTACACCAGTAAACATGGTTTTACTCTTTGATTAAAATATATGTTAAGCACCATTTTATCTTTTAAATCTGTACTGAACACTACTACTCTACTATAGCATTACCGAAGTATACCGATTTTGGCACAAGGGGCTAATTAGTGGAAAATTTGGAAAGGTAGCTCAGAAATTGTCAGGGTTTGTGGTTGGTTTGTTTTTTTGTGTGTGTGTGTGTTTGGTTTTTTTGGTTTTGTGGGGTTTTTGTTTTTTGTTTTTTTGTTTGTTTGTTTTTTTGTTTGGTTTTTTTTTTTTTGGTGTGTTTTTG
>JANHGN010015041.1:83062-105242 GCA_024605025.1 Megaceryle maxima | reverse complement strand
TTTAATTCTGAGTAGTAAAGATCTTGCTAAGACATCTTCCCTGTTTTACATCTGCAATTTCTGTGGGATTGCTGTAACTTTTTTAATTGAAAAAAAAAAAACAAAAAAAAAAACCAAACCCAAACAAAAAAAAACACCACAAAAAAACCCCAAAAAACATGACCACTACCACTCCCTAAAAAAAGAACCAAAACCAAAATCCAGAAGAACCCACCCTCAAATGGTCCCTGAGTGTTAGATCATTTACTGGGCAATGGGAATACACCTTCAGATGCATACATGTACAGGTGGGTGAAGCAACAATGCCAGGATACAGTGGAAGTTGCCTTCACTTAAAGGCTGGTTCCTTCTGGTACGTTGCTGTGATGGGCAGAGGGGGAAACACAATCTGATGACGAGGTTTGAAGATTCTTTTTGCAAGTGGTATCTGACTTAGAAGACAGTGCCACCAACCTCCCTGTCATCCTGGGGGCCTGTGCGCTGCCTAATTGGTTACAATTTCAATGTGTGAAGAAGGAGCAAGATTCCTACCCTGTGTAGAACTTCTACCCAGGTGTGTGTCTGGTGGTGGCAGGTGTCTCTGCTTTTCTGGTTTCAGCTTAATTGAAAAGTCTAGAATGATTCAGCTGGTCCAGCTGTCACAGATTAGTTCCTGCATATTCTGTTTAAATGAGTAAAACTAAAAGCAGGTTTGTTTTGGGCTGGGTTTTTTTACCATAGTAAGTGACTTGTGTAGTGCAGGGCCAGGGAACCTGTGGAGCTGAGACCTGCTCTGCTCAAGTGAAGTGTGGTGGATGCAGCACAAGAAGCACCAGTGGCGTTGGATGTGGGCAGGTTTGGTATCTATTATTAGAGATCTAATCCTAGATGTTGTCTCTTTGGTTCTCAGATGTATAGTTAAGACAGACTTGTACATTCAATGATAAACTGAGAAATCTTGACTTTTACTGTAGTTTGAAAGCAGTAGTTGGAGCTTCATTGAAAATTTTTGTTAAATCTGGATTGCTTTGTCACCTCCATTTTTAATCCAAGCATTAATGGGACACCCTGGCATAAATTATTTCTAAAAATACACTTCTCCCTATTCTGTTTCTTTTTTTTTTAATGTAGTGACTCATTAAAAAAGAAAACCAAACTATTTCACTAGTATTGCTGAAATCACAGTGCCATGTTTGTAATTTGGGGAGTGTGTTTCAGTTCAATAGGCTCTGACAATTCTGACGAGTATTATCGCTCAACATATTTAGGTCTTTTATGAAATTTAAAATATAATAAATTACAGCTGTTTGTAGCAGTAAACCTCTCTTTGGAGTAAATTGGTGGGGAATATCAACTGTTTTTTCTCAGTCTGACTTAATGTAAAGCATGGCCAGCATCTCTTTTGCTTGTACTGAGGTCAGGACAATCATTTTTAGTGTACTGTGCTACTTGACTACATAAGGAGCAATCCTGTCTAATCCAATCCAGAGCAGGTCAGTAAATGATAAATTTTGTTTAGCTTGCAAGCATACTGATTTTCACAGTTCATTTACAGAAGAATCATGCATCTCTGCATTTGAAGATGCTCCATTTGTTGAAGTCGGTGTCTTCAGCATTCCCAGTAAAATGTATGAGGTGAAAAATACTGTTTTAATGGCATATTGTGGAGTTATTTTACATGGGAAATTAGACTCGTATGGTTGATGCAGAAACCATCATTTACTTCTGAAAGGAATGAAATGTTTTGATTTCATCCTGGCTTCTTAGGGCTTACTGTGGTTACCTGCCTATGTGTCTGTTCTGCCTGTCCATCTGTCCTGCAGATTGAGGATAGTCTTGTTTCTAAAACCATGAAAACAGGGTCATCTCTGCTACCACCGAGCCACTCTGCCCCTCACCCTCTGAGGAGGGGACAAGCATCAGGGTGAGCTTCATGCATTTAAATGCTGGAATAGGTAGCAACCCTTGGTAGTCCTGGTCTTGTAGGTGCAGGACAGGGACACTCTCCTGGGTGATGGGACTGTGTGTTGTAGAACGTAGATGTGCAGGACCATGTGCAGTTTTTACATCAAAACTTGATGACTAAACTGTCAGCATTTGCTCTGACTTTTTATTTAAATGGTAATTTTCTTTTTTCTGGTGCTGCCAGTATGTAGTGCAGGTCTTCGTGTGTGCAAAGCTGAGGTGGTGAGTGGGAGGAAAGCTCTCTTCAGCATCCTGGGTTATTTTACATCTTGGATAAGTGTGGTTATGTAGGTTGTAAAAGATAATAAAAGAAAAAGCTGTATATGCACATATATGTTGTATTAGGGTAATTTATAAAGCAGAGTATACATTGATGGCATTTCTGCCAGATCACTGCTTGACCACCAGTACCTCTTTCTCACTGAAGTGTGTTATGTTCTGGGAATGTGCTGCTGGACACCTAGATAATACCAGTAAAATGTTTCTTGTACTTTTTAAAGACAAATTCTCCAAAGAAACTTAGCACAGTGACCAAGAGTTATTAGCATATACACTATCAAATATGTGCCTGTGCTTTGAGTCTTTCCTGACCATTATTAATAGAAGACCCTTTATGTTCTTACCTTTAGTATTTCAAATCTGAGCATCCAAATGCTATGGAAAAAAGTGGTGAATGTTAATTTAGTCCTTTAAAAGTGCTAAGGAAAAAATACATTTATCTTTCAGGTTATTCTGTTGAGATTTCTGTCTGCAGTTAAATATTTTTGTTGCAGGAAATTATATTGTTCATTGCACTAAGACAGACCAGAAGGTGTTTTTAATAATTCTAAATAATTGCTGCAATCGATATACAATTTTAGAACAGCAGGATTTATAAATGTAATGGTTATGAGTAGTGTAGGATAATGATTACATAGGTAATTATTGCATATTATTGAATTACTGGAGGTTTGAAGATGGGATTTTTCTGGCATTTCCACAGTTACTGGTAGAGAGCTGTGTTAAGTAAGGATCTTCCTTAACTCCTGTTGGCAGTGGTTGTCTCCTTGACCATATGTTTCTGTTCAGAAGCTTCTGGTTAACTGGTGAGGAGGATTTCTGTGGGCTGTGATGTAGTTTGAGCTTTGAGTCGATGCTTAGCAGTGATGCCAGGAGGAAACCTCACTGCTGCAGGTGGGGCAGAATCTCAGGGCCATAATAGGAGCATTTCTCTCTCACTATAAAGCAATTAAATCACATTGTACAGTTTTATTTTTGTTTACCTGGCAGAAAATGGGGCTTTTTTAACAGCCTCATTAACGAAGTCACTACTATATTAAGTGTTAGCATTTGTTGGGGTGGTAGAACAGGACTTTGTTCCAACAGTGCTTTGGCTGTTAAGTCCCTCCATCTACTGTTCTCCATCCCATCTCTTCTAAAATTTGGTCACTTGGAATACTCAAGATGATGGTTGCAGAGAAACAAGAAGTGTATTAGAAGGAACAGCTGGTGGTTGTTGTTTTTCTTCTGCCAACAGTGGCTGGTGAAAAGGATGAATTGAGGGCATGGTCACAGAAGGGAGGCTATTCTAGTGAAGGCTGCCCTTCATTGCAGCCCTTTGACTGCCCTGAACACCCAGAATGATGTAAAAAGAGCCTGTTGCTAGTCCAGCATGGTGGTAGGATGCCCCATTTCAGGCTTTGTGCTCAGATCTGCTCATGTGGAATTAAGGCTGCAGGGAAGGAGCAGAGCTGAGTTCGGGCTGTAGTCAGCCTTTTAATTTTTATGTGGGTCTTTTGTTGTGCCTTTAAAAACATAAGGGTGTTTTGGTTTTTCCAGTGGAGTATATGCCTGAATAGTTGATAGGCCCCTGTTCCTATTTCGAGCTACAAGGGCACGTTATTATAAATACTTGCCCTTGAAACATGTGAACTTATTAAGCACTAACAATTTCTTTGTCACGTTGATCTGTGCTGAATTTAAGTTTCACTTCATTGGTCCATACAGTGGAACTTTTAATGACATCAGTTGTTTCTTTTTAACCTTGGGATTTAAGAATATATTGCTTCAGAGTTATTAAAAAGCAATTGAGAACATTTGTGCTGTGTCACAGGGGGATATATTTAAACATTGATGGATTGAAGCTCCAACAAGAGGGTTAAAAAGTCACCTGGTAAGTAAGCCCTAGTGTTGAGCATTGGTTCTGGCTTTTGGACGATTCAGATCTGCATCTGGCTTTTTAGGAAAACCCCTAATGTTTTTGTACATGAATTGGCATTCATTAAACACTACTGCTGGCTCCAGCTCTTTCCATCTGTCCCAGTTTTTCCTTGTGTTGACTAAATACATCAAGTGTGGGTTTTTAACTGTGCGGATAAAGGTATGAAAATGAGTATCTGCTTTAGGTAGTTGACATGGAAAGGATGGGGTTTGTAACTTTTTTTTCCTCCTCTCTTTTATGAAAGTGCATGTGAATATGTGAACTGAATCATCTGTTAGCATATGGTTTGTGAAGAGTAATGGGTGTAATTCAGTCAGGGCTTGGAAGTGCTTTCATGTAACTGTCCTTCCAGTGAAGCTGAAGCCAGAACATACAGGGAATTGAAACTTTCCCTGAGACCACAGATCGAGTCATTAGGTGACTGTTGGATTATTTTTTCCAAACACACTTTCCTATGTCTGCATCTTATAAACTGGATGTTGTATATGATGGTTTAAATCAGTGGCAAATGCTGCTGAATGAACAGTACCTCCAGAAAGTTTAGTGGAAGCTCCACAGTAAGTTGATCAACCTACGGCCGATGAAAGGGAACCAACAGTTGAAAGTTAGACTGCTAACCTGACTTCTGTCATGTTTGTTCTCCCATTCATGAGCAGAAATACTTGCCTTGGTGACTAATGTGTGGATTAAGTGACAGATAATAGGTTCAATTTTGCAGAAGCTCTGCTAAAAGTCATGTGGAGTATTATCTGTAGTGCTCGATTGTTTCGTTCCTTGCATCAACTTCTGTGGCCAGCATCTTTTTAGTTTGGAAAATGCTAAAAGTTAAAGGTGATGAGTCAGATATTTTGGGATATTCAGGGAGACAATTTGCAAAGTATCTCAGTCCAGCTCTTCAGGTAGGTATGTGTTGAATAGAGAGGATGACTGCCTGCTGGGTATGATTTGGGTAATATTTCCTACTCCTTAAAAATGACATCCTGAATATTGAGTGTAACTACTGGAACAGGAGCAAGTACTGATGAATGGAAGTGGGGAGGGGAAGCGTGCGTCACTGTTTATGAATAAATTGAATGCTTAAAAGATGACAGAAATGGGCAAATACAAAGAACTAAATATTTAGAATCCCTTTAAATGTTGAGTACTGAAATAAGCAGAAATGTTGGCAATAGGCAGTTGGCTGTATGGGGTTGGTAAATGTTTAACTTGTGGTCTGTGTATTGCTACTTCTGGCAGATTACTTCAGACCCCTTAAAATCTACAGTGATGACTGAATTTTTAACCCTTTTAAAAGAACTTGCACTTAGCTGACTCTTGCAAAGAGCTGTTCAGACTTACTTCACCTCTGAAGATGGGGAGACTTGGAGAAGTGAAGGAAGGCACTGATGATCAGTGCTGTGATCAGGGGGGTTGTAAATTCTGGAGAGTCCCTGCAACTTCACCTCTGAAGATGGGGAGACTTGGAGAAGTGAAGGAAGGCACTGATGATCAGTGCTGTGATCAGGGGGGTTATAAATTCTGGAGAGTCCCTGCAACTTGTCAGCCATCCTGCCTCCCAAGAGAACAGTGTAAATGGTGTATTTACACTAGGGGGGGTGGGGTGTATTAATTAATCTTGTGATTGTGAGTTATCTGTAGGTAGAACAGGGACCACTACAGCACTTGATTTTAGTGCTGAGTCTCTTCTATCCTCTTTCCCAAGAGCTTCTTACCCTCTGGCTCAGTATGTCTGGTCACCCAGCAGGACTTCTGCACTTCCCTATGGATGGAGGAGAAGCTGAGGAGGTTGACGAGGGGAGGCTCTTGGGCCTCCTCCCAGGGAGAGACTGAGCCTCTCGGCTGAACCAGCTACTATAATTTTTCTTTCTCTCTCTTTGATAAAGCCTGAAAACACTAGAATGGAGAATTGTTTGATTCTTCGCTTTTAAGTGAATTGATTTCGTTGTTTTATCTGCTCTGTAACCCAATTTAAGAGACAAACTAAAGCAGCTTTCAGAGGGTGAAGTTTTATGTTTATCAGCCATATGTTATACTCAATTTTTAATGTATCAGTTTCTAGTGATCACATTTTTATCTATAGGATTTTTCTTACCTCTTTTTCCATTAAATTCTGAAGTAAGCTGCTGAGGTCAGGAGGTTGCAGATGATGCTGCCATATTAAAAAGGGGAGGGGGAAGAGTTTATGGTAGAAATGAGAGTTTTACCTAAAAATTCGCAGCATTCATTAGTTGAGGCTGATTTGTGATGGAAAGTAAGCATTGCTACACATCTTTGAGTGCTGGCCGCTTCTAAGCGATCCAGAAGACACCAATTTTTAAGTCTCCTTTATGTGCAGTCATTGGTTTACAGGATAAAAAGCAAAACTAAAGCTTGTGGAAGAGAAGAGGAAGGTAAACAAAACTAATTTAGCATCTAGGAAGGAAATACATACAGTTAAGAACAGAGGTAATTTAAATAGTTTAATCCTTTCTAGGTTTGAAAGATTTCAGGATAATGAGGAAAAATTTAGAGATGCTTAAGTGACTTAGCTGTTCCTGAGCTATAATCCTTGAGTTAACGGAGACATCCAGACTATCAATTCCCCTATCTCCTTAATAACCCTTTAATTTAGCCTGCATCAGCTCTGTGACTTAGGTCACCGCAGGTCTGACAAGCGGCTGTGCTGGCATCACCTACAGAGTGAGCAGTAAGTAGGTGAGGGTAGAGGCTAAAGCAGCATGGCTACTGAAAAAAGAATCCATCTAACTGAACCCTCAAACTGTGAAGTGATTAAGTCTTTTGGGGGAGAACTAAAACCTGAGGACTGAAGGTTTGTAGCCCTTCACGTGAGGTCTTCAGCTGCATGGTCCCCAGCATCTATCTGAGGTTTTAAGTGTGTGTTTTTTAGCTACGTGCACCTCCTCCAGATAAAGATTTATTGACTCTACAGGGGTGTTCTAGGTGCTCTCCTCAGTTTGTGTGTGCATCATTAACAGCATATGAAAAGTCTCTATTTGTACACAGAGCTTTTTAGAGCAGAGAAAATACATGTTTTGTTGCTTTAGACTAAAGAGCTCATCAGTCATCCTGAAAGGAGGAGGGTGTATTTATGTTTACTTGACCAAACGGCTCCCTGTTAAAACTGGTAGAAGGCAGCTGGCTAAATTCATGCTGAAGACTCTTTATTTATTAAGCTTGGGTGACAGTTTACCTGGACCAGTATTTAGACCAGTGCTGAAGCCAGCAGAAGCTGTGAAGCCCAGTGCTGCTGTAGGCAGCCCTGAGAAGCTCTGTTGCCATCATCACGCAGCTGCAATGGAAGTGCACTGAAATATCTTTTTCTTCTTGACAAGATAAAGGGCAGCAGCTGCTCATGTGTAACACTTCTCCCATTCTTGAACGTTTACTTGTTTGTCTATTTTCTACTCTTGACTAAGCAAGAGTCAGCTTTTCTCCCAGAAGTAGCTAAATTAATGTAAACGGGAGTTATTTTCCTCTTCTCACCCCGCTTTTGAGTGTCTGTCCTCTCACATGGTGCTATTCCTCTTGTTGCTTGTCTCTTATCTTTCCTGTTCTAAAAATTCTGTTGAAATTATAGTGGAAAAAAAAAAAGATGAAGCCTTACAGAGAACTGACAAACAATTTGTGGAATCAAACACAATTACTGAAGTAGTTGCATATATACGGTAGTTTTCCTTTTATGTGTTTAGCTTGGTCTGTTTATAGATCTTGCACTTTATCAATTTCTCCCTGTAACTGTTGTAACTATTGGATTTTTGAATCTCATGTTGACTATTTAGCTATTGTATTACTAAAGAAATGGAAACTCTGTATGGCTCTGTTAGAGCTGTGTTTCTAATGCTTTAAAAGCTGTAGTGTAGGCTATATGAGCATCCTTTTTCCTTGATAAGCTTAAAATGCAAACAGAAAAGGTGTTTTATCTAACCATGCTATTCTTCTGTGACTGTTAGATGAAGAACAAGTCGGGCTTCCTCCCCTCTTCTCCTCTGGAGAATAACAAAAGATTGTGGGTTTTACTTGGCATTTTATTTTCCCTGCCGTATAACTGTGGTTCACACACCAAAATCTAGATACTGGAATGTTCCAGCATTTCATCAGGTGTGCTTGTAGACCAGAAAGCCCTTCTGAAGATCTGTCCTTCTCCAAAATAGCTGAAATAGGTGAATCTTCATCAAGAAACACACCATTCACCTTAAAAGGACCCCCCCCCCAAGGAGCCCCTGGTTGGAGAGGTGAGTGGTCCCAGCCCTTCTGACAGCCCTGTGCAGCCACTGTGGTGAGTGCTGTGGCCTGACCCGGTGCTTGACACCGCTGTTTTTTCCCCTCTTGAAGTGGTTATGGTGGCAGTTGGTACCTTTCCATAAGGCACTGGGGTCCAGAAAAGAATTGTGGACTTCTCTCAGCTTTTTTCATATTTTCCTCAACAACTTCCCAGAGGAGTATAGTGTTCATGTTCATTATTCATTCAAGTCCCAGCTTTGATGCAACTTAGTCTTACAACAGTCTTGATTAAGGTTTTGACCTTGTCAAGAATATTCTTGGGGCCAGATTTTGACTAGATCCATTGGGGGTTGACTGCTTTATCTTCAGACAAAAAAAATCCCAACAATTTATCCTAACTCTTGTTTTCTGGCTAGAATAACTGCTGTATTTATACTCATTTCAACAAGTATTTCCAGATGACTACAAAGCAGCTCCTTCATAGTCAGGATCCACTTAGAAACTGTGAAACAATGTCTTGCTTATACTGCCAAAGCTCAGAAACTAGCCTTACTATGCCCGTGTCCCATGTCATGCAAGGGAAGCATCAAGGGAGAGCAGTATGGCACTTACCTCCTCTACTAAACTGTACCTAACTTCGAGTAGGCAGGTGGCTTTTTGGGGAGGCTTTTTTTTTTTTTTTTTTTTGGTGTCTTTCAATGGTAAGAGGGACTGAATGACAGTACTTGAGAACCACCCGTCCCAAGTGTAACAACTTGAAAACTGTTTTGGTATCACTTGCTGAGTATACTCTAGAGTTAAGAAAGTTGCATAAGCTCCTTATCTGAAGCTAAGAAGCTTAAGAAAGCCGCAAAGCTCCACCACCTTGTGCTTCCTGCTGTTGAGCTATTTTGACATACAGTCTTCTCTTCCCCCAGCATTTGAACATCCTAATGTTACACATTTTGATAACTTGTGTAGTTAACAGCTCATGCCTGTGTTACTCAGAGCAGAAAGCTCCCAGACCTTTCACATAGTTGTGATTTAAAAAAAAAAACAAAAAACAAAAAACCAAACCACCAAAAAACCCACAAGCATAATTGTGTGAAACTGGTAGAAGACAGTAGTAAAGTTTGGTGAGATTAAACCTGGAGTTTTCTCCACTCTGAGGGGGACTCTTGGTTGTTTCATGCAGAGTAAGCATGAATTCTAGTCTGGGTCATTTGATCTCACTTAATTCCTCATCAGGTACCTGCTGCCTTTCTGGGAACCTTGGATACTGTTGTGGTAGAAGCTTCCAGCTGCTCCCTGAAGGTTTTTTGTTTTTACTCTATAGTGTGAAAAAATATGTTTGAGGCTTACATGTAATTCAAATCACCAATAACATACATACTTTTCCTTTTGTGTCCAAGGAATCTCTCTCCAGCAGATAACAGTCTACAGTGACATATTTAAGGGAACCAGGCTTGGTTTGTAGTTGATGGCATACAACAACATCCACAAAGTGAAAGTCACACGTGTTTCTTAGCAGGTATTTTAGCAAAATAAGCAGAAGAAAATAATCTCCTTAATCCTTATGACCCTTTACAATACTGTAACAAAGGGAACCTTCTCCCAGCCCTTGGTTCCCTGCAGCAGGGAGGGAAGAATCAGCATTTCCACCACATTTTCAGAAAAATTTGAATGCGTCAGTGTAGGGAATGGGCACTGCAGACAGTTAACTGTCTGCAGTTCTTACTTGAATTTCTTCAAATTCTAAATTTGTAAGGATCCACTCTTCTTTTCTGAAAGACTCAGCAACTTGTCCAATAAGCCTAATTAAGATGGTAATGAACATATCATTCTCAGACTAATTTATCCCCATACCTCCTGAGAAGTTGTATTTGAAGCAGTGATTTGAGGAGGCTAAATAGCACATGTGAAAAGCAGTTGTTAGAGATAGACAGGTATTGCAGCAGGGAGGTGATTTATATTTTTTAATATTTTTGGCTTTTATTTTCCCAAAAGGAATGTTAATATTGCAGTGATGCAACACATTTACACTTTACACACGTTAAATTTAACCCATGATGGACTTAAGGAAATATGCTGTATTACTTTCATGAACTTGGGTGAAGAAAAGTACTAATTTTTTCTCCTCTTTTTGTCCCTAACCAGGTCATGTTTTGCTTTGGCAATGGGAATAATATTGAATTTTTCCCTGGTTTTCTTAGTAAGTGATGGCAAAAGGTGGCTCTGTCAAAGCCTCAGAGTTATGCAAAGTCACACTTGATATCTGGGTGGATGTTCAGAGCAAACAGCCAACCCCAGTTACCTGGAGGATGGTGCACAAGCCTCAGGGGTTTGTCTCCTTGGAGCTGGTTCCTTCCTCTGCCTCTGGCAGCTACAAGCTGTGTCCTGCAGTGCTAGTTCCAGCTCCAGTTTACTTTACAAATACAGGCAACTGTAATTCTGGGCATGTTTTTTATTTGTGTTATTTATCTGGTTCCTTTGCAAATCCTCCTGAGTCCCAAGTGATGTATTATTCTGATAAATTCCACAGGTTTTCTTTGCATTGTGTGGAGAACTTAAAGTACACCCATCTTGTGTTTCACTGGGATATATTTTACATAGCTTAGATTTTTTTTTTTTTTTTCCCCAGCTAAAAGATGCTGCTACTTCTAGAAACAAAATCCCAGCAAGGCTTTATCATCAATTGATGATGGTCCTAGTGTAGTATTCTTCCTCTCTGATATATCAAATATATGCAGATCCAATTAATATTATAGCAATATGAAAGAAGACTTGAAAGCTCCCTTTAACAGTAGGCTTTGAAAAAAATCCTGCTTTCTGGGTTCATTGTGTGTGGTCAGGTAAATTTAATGGCCTTGTAAGTCAAAAAAAGGCTCCAAAAGCCTTTGTAGAATTAAAATTACTTCTCACAACTTATTCATTGTAGGCACAGCTTCAAGTACTCTTGTACAAGGTTTATCACAGATGAGTTTATACTTGGTGTTCTTGCTTTAGTGATGCCACTTAAAGCGAGACATAGTATGTTCTTTAAGGCTCTTTTTCAGCCTAAGTTCCAATTTTCACCTTCCCTCCCGTGTACAAAGAAGGATGCAGAGGTGTCACAAATATTTTAGTGATTGCAGCATCTCTTATGCCATAGATAATAGATTTGATTATTCATGTTTCATACTCACCTTAGAATGACTCCTTCCTGTGAGGAGAAATAGGTACCCGTGTGTTGGGAGACACATATATCCATTCTTCATAGAGGATCTTCCCTCTTGATGAGGGTAACTCCAGAAAAATGTAATGCAGATCTCAATAGCTGTAGGAACACTTGGAATGTGTTGAGGGATGCTCCCCTAGATCTTGGAGAATTAGAAAAGTACTTGGTAGAACTGTCCAGGAGCCTTTGTTCCTTTTACTATAGAAGAAGAAAATACAGATTCAGTGACAGATTGAAGTTACATCACATGTCTCTGGTGTAGCTGTTTATAAAGGATTTCTGATGTCTTCTGGCCAATTCTTTCCTTTCCTGGCTCAAAACACAGGTCTGTTGTTAAACTACATAAGCAGTTTCTGCTCAGTGCTTTAAATAAAAGGTGGTAGTGAATCTTCCTAAAGGGAGTAAAGCAGCTTGGCTGTTTGTAGCCCACCGCAGAAGGGCTGAGCTTTGTGGTTCAGTGGGTTTATTGGTTCTCAGAGAATTACAAATTTAGTTTTGAGGTCATTTCTGGAAAGGCACTTTCTCTTGGTCTGCAGTACACGATTAATAGCAAGAGCCACAGCAAGTGCATTAAGTCATGAAGAAAAGCGTGGAGATTCAAAAGGAAAAGCAGCATCATCTGGAGCTTGTTGCTACTTTCCTGTTACACGCAGTAGAAAAGAGTTTTTCTTCCCTGAGGTCAAGTAATATTTGGGATGTGGAGCTCCTTGATGAGCAAAGCTTCAAGTGTAGGTTTTCTGAAGCTGTAGTACAAGCTTGCTTTGGCATCATGAATGATACCAAACCAACATTATTGTTATTGTTAAGATAAAATAAAACTCCTGAACCTCAAATTTAAATGGGAGGTTGTTTCTGCATCCCACTTCCTGGTGCAAGCTCCATGTGCTCTCTGTAGGACTCTCCTGCAGGTTTGTTTTCTTGACAGGACACTTTGTACCAAGGTACTCTTCAATACTTCACCAAACCAATTAACCTCCCTCCCTGTCTCCTTTTCCCTCCATCGTTTTCGAACCTCTGTCAGACAGATTTCCTGATTTGGATGTAATTCCTAAATCAAGAAATTGATTTTTTTTTTTTAGTACTTCAGATATTCTTAGGTTCATCACCACTGAATTATCTGTGCAGCGCTCTGCTCCTTCCAGTTTTGTTTTTTTTAAAACCAAAGCTGTCAAACTTGCGTAGCAAAGCCAATATAGTTTTTATCTTATCTAACCTTGTACTGATATTTAAAGAGATCTTGCTAAGTAATTTAAGCACTATTTTTGTCAAGCACTTTTTTTTTTTTTACTGGAAGTGAGGCCTCATTCCATGGGAAGGATAAAAAAAGGTGTTTCACAGTTGTTTGGATAATTAGTCTAATACTTTCCTTACTGCTTTATATGGCCATAGAGGAACTGTGGTTACATGAATTAATCTTGGGATAGACCCTGACATTCCTCTTTTAGTATCAATAGAAGAAAACTCAGTTAAAATTTAACCTAATTTCACCTCTGGTATTCTGCCTCTTTGGTTTGATTTGGTTTTGGTTGGTTTTTTTTCTTTCCTTCCAAATTATGGTCTTATGCTGAGACTCAGTTTCCTACCTGGAGATGTGAGTAACAGGGGTTACCCAAAAATCTCTTTAAATTATACCAAACTGAGTTTACCTGCTGTCATTTCATTGTTCATCATGATTTCTTCTTCCCTTTTACTCTCCATCCGAAGTGTCTGGGCACTGCCCTCTTCCAGCGGTGAGTTAAGGAAGCAAGCGTCTACCTAAGCTAATGCTGGGATTTATTCCTCAGTAATGAGGAAGAGAAGGGGTCTGGAGTGATAAAAGAAAAAGGGATGAGTGAGAAGAGGTGGGGAAGTTTTCTATTAAAAGAAAAATAAGGATTTACACCCCCCCCGCACATGTTCTGTGGTCTTAAAAGTAACCATAAAATGGTTTTGTCCTGTTAAACAGTGCAATGTCACATGCAAGCTAATCAACCAGACTCATGAACTGAACATCTTTAATGGCTTTATCATATCCTCCAGTGGGTAGTATTCTCCCTGCTAGTTCAGTTTAAGTGGGGTTTTTTGGGGTTAAGTTTTTTTTTTTCTTTCCTGTTATAATCTCACTTTGGGGTTAATAACTTTGCTACTAGTTTAAAATTTGGCTGAAATGCAGTATTTAAGTTTTCAGGCAATATCTCAGAGTTTCTTCTTTTTTTTTTTTTTTAAGAAAAGCTTTGCATAAAAATATTTGAGCATTTTATTTCTATTCATAAGAGAGGAAAGTCTCTTGGGTTGAATAACTTTTAAAGTGAAACTTCATAGACATCAATGCAGATTAAGCTGCCTTAGTCTCAAGTAAGAAGTAGGAGGAAAAAAAAAGTACTGAATTGGGTTCAGCTATAGCCATTCAGCTGTGACTTTGAGCTTTTCTTTCCTTTCACATCAGTGCTCTGTGCTGCAGGGGATTATTTTCTTGCATTGACTTTGAGTGAGATAATCACAGACAGTATAGATTAAGGGTACCTGTGGACATATCTCCTGAAGCTCAGTTCCTTGCTGAAATTGGTGAATTCTTCTATCTCCTCCATTCCTAGGCTTTAGATATTTTGAGAATAAGAAAAGGCTGATATGCAAAATTTACATTTTATATAGTCTTTTTCACCTATTTTTTTTTTCCTTGTTTCCCTATATACTTGAAGCATTTATGCAGTTTTGCCCTCTTGCTATCTTGGGAGTTAATTTCTCTTTTACAGTTAAACAGAGGCAGTACATCTCTTCACCCCTTGTTTGTTGGCTGTCAGGCTGTAGCACGTGGGGTAATGAGGCAGGTCCTTCAGCTTCCTGGGTGAGGTCTCAGCTTGGGACCTCAATGGTGTGTTCCCCCCAGCACTAGTTTTGTCGATTGTCTTCAAGCACATCAGATGGTTTGCTGCAAGTTATTCCTGGTGAGTAGTTAGGTTGACATAAAGCACTATATGTGGCCTAGTGTTAGGTTTAGCTTCTCCATCACTGGCAGCAGTTGGAAGGATGCATTGAGCTTCAGAGCAGAAGACTCTCCAGAGGAGCCTGTTGCTGTTGACTTCTCTGCCCATACTGCTCCATGTCTCAACACTGAGTGGTGTTTTCAGTAAGATTACCCACTGTGTGCTAAAGACACTTGTAGTCAAAGATGCTTGCTGACCTTGAAACCAAGGATTTACTTGCTAGTTCAGTCATGGATATGACACGTCACCCTTGCCTACCATGGCAAAAACTGTAGGTATCTAAAAGCTGAAAAAGAAACAACAAAGCATCCCCCTGTGTTCCCCTGCAGGCTTCTTGTTCTGCTTATGTGGTCATGAGGCAGAAAACAAGCTTGTGGAGTCTGTGTCAGGTCAGCCTGCCCTGGAGGTCATCTCTTCTTGGCTTGTTTCTGCTTGGAGGAAGAAAAAAGATACCTGTGTGTGAGGCTTACAGAAAGAAAAAGAAGCTTTCCATCTCTGCTCATGTGGGGCAATGTGTCTCACCAAGAAGTCTGCATCAGTTTTATGTCAGTGCTGGTCTAGGGAGTTTCATTGATATTGGTTGAGAGGAAACTGTATAGTCTAAAAGTAAAATATTAGTCACACCTATGTGTAAGTGTACAGATGTGCCAAAGGACCCATGCAGGGGACGATCATCTGCCTTAGAGTCATGTAATACAGTTGTTTGTTTGGGGTTTTGATGTATTAACCTTTGTAATGACTTCATGCAAAGGTATGTAAAAAGCTGAAGTATTGGTGACAAAAAAGAAAGCAAAAATACAGAAAACCTGGCCACCAGACCTCTGAAACGTGATCTGGGAAAGGCTCTCTTTTCTTCCCGAGTAAATTGGCCAGGAAAGTCTACATTAAAATGTATTATTAAAGACTTTACAATAGGAAATCTTGGAGACTTTTTCCAATTAAAAAGCAAAGTTGATGCCAGACCTTTGTGGGAAGCCCCAGGGCCTGTGGTGGCATTCAGCTGGGAGAGGTGCGTGGACAACTGGACACTTAGAGGCCTTAATTCTTTTGGGGGTGGGAGTAAGAGCAGCAGTACTCGTTACAGAAGCTTTGTAAATCAGAGTAACAGGGCCCTGTCGATACTTTTCACTGAGATTATCTCATGTTGGTGTTGAGATTATCTCTATGTTGAGTTTTCTATGCTTTTGAGTTGTGTTGCCCTGACACAGTAATATATTGTCAGCACTTTCAAAGTGAATTGACTAGAATGTTGTTTCAACTGGTGGCATTTAGTCATCTGTCTATGATTAGAGTTGTTTGGGTTTTTTCCTTTTTTTTTTTTTTAAACTTTATGTGCTGGGAGGGAATTCAGAAAGTAATGTTTGGGACTTGTGTGGGATTTTTTTGTGTTAACATGTGTCTGTTATTACTCTGTTGCACTTCTGTTCTGTGAATGCCTCTGTTCAGGTAAATGGAACTGCCTGAAATTCAGTTACTGGCATTTGAAGCCCACCTCAAGGGTAGGATGAGTTTTTTGTTTCTCCTGTACCCTTATTTTATGTTGATACACCACCTGTATATGGGAGAAATAAGAGGGAGACAGGCACATTTTATTTAAAGAATATATATGTATATTTGAACTAGCTGGTATTACTGTGGCTAAGGGTGTTATTGGAAATTCAGCAGTCTTTAAATTTTTGATGAAGAGGGAACTACTGACAAATTGCTGTAGGTGACCCTTGGAGGCAGGTCATCAAGCCCTGATTGGCATTCGTGGGGGTCCTCAGGCAGGTGAGGGGGTGCCTGGTGGGAGGTGGATGTTAATACCGGCTGGGACACGGCGAGATGTACGGATCAACTTTATCCTGGTCAAGGAATATCAAAGTGAAATTATGTAAGCAATAGAAAATGATGAGTTATATTTGGGCAACCACACTGGGTAAAAGAAGCTTTTGAAGTTACGGTTTTTAGGAGAATGAACCAGAGGTGTTTTGAAAGAAGTACTATGGTATTTATACCTCACCAGAGACCACTTTCCATATAATATAAAAGCTCTTTACAAGGGAATGGGGAGTGACTCATAAAAGTAACCCTAACTCCCAGAGATCAGTGTTATTTTCAGAGAATATTGGCTCCTCAACATCTTGTGCCACCCCAAGGTTTGCTGTGCTCATGGTCAGTCAGCAAGTGCTCTGGCAGCTGCAGAGGGCTGGTGATGCAAGCACAGACATCGTAGTCATCCAAGTCATGGAGATAGAAACCTGGTAGTCGGGTCTCCTTTCTCTCCCCCTGCTGCACCTACCCCAGGCATAGCTCATCCAACTTCATGTTTGATTTTTTTTTTTCCTAGTTGCCTTGATTTATTTATCATAATTCTAGACCCTTAGATTATTTTCAAGTGATTTGTGACATCTTGTCATCTGGGTTCAAAGAATTTCTGACCCCTGGAAGTACCTGTTTTGGAATGCCTAGTTGAAGGTGATGACCCATATGGGTTATCAAAAGGGTGTCTGAAATTGGTAAGTTACAGCAGGAAAGCCTCAGGCATACAAATTACAGAAATAGGGGCCTGAAAATAACAGGGGGAATACTTTATTTGTGATGGGTCACTCTTCTGGAAAAAAATAATAAAAATAAGGCTTTTAGAAGTTGGTTATTGGTTTGAAATATTGTTATTTCAAGGAAGGAAGAATTAATGGGCAGAGCTCGGGTTGTGTCATCAAGGGTGCACTGCAATTTGAACATTACAGTATGTTAAACACAGGGGTTTGAAATGCAAAAGGCTGTTGAGCTGACATTGTGTAGCACGGCTTGGGAAGGCATTTAATAATCTGCTGAAGTACAGAGGAATGTAGCTGTGAAATGGTAATAAATGGAGGTATTTAAAGAAACAGCAGAAGCTCGCTGTTGGCATTGATTGGTGAATATGAATGTGTATATATGTTTAAATTTTAATAACACTCGTAGGGAATTTCAAACTTTTCTTTGTGCTAAATGGACAAGATTCCCGATTACTGTAGGTAAAGAATTTTTACCAAGAAGCTGCAGCCTGAAAGTTTAGTACACTGCAAAAAACACCCCTTCCTCTTCTGTGGTTTGGAAGTATAATTTTGGGCCTGAAGAGTAGATTTTACTTGGAAACTGGAAGGGAGCTTGATGGTAACTAGGGCACACAAAGTCTATATGCAGATGAAGGCTGCAGCAAATCCTTAAGTTCTGTCCTCGGTGCTTGAGGACCATCCCTTGGCAGCAAGGACACACTCTACTCTTGCATCCACACCAGGACTGTGCTCTTGCCATTTGAAATCCAAGTGTCTTGGCTGGTGCCTGTGAAGCTCATATTGTCACAGCAGGTTTTGTTTTGTCCAATAGGTATCATTTCTTCAGGGAGTAGAGGTCTTGTGGTCGGTCTTGCTTTAATGCCAACAGATTCTATAACTAAACTCATCAAAATATGATGGTATACAACCATGAAATATCTTTTTCTTTCTGATAGACTGGTTAATGGCAAGCTCTGACTGGCTTGGATGGACAGAAAAAGCAAGTAGTATTAAAATAAATTTTAAGGTCTCAGAGGATGAACTTTTGTACAAGTCTGCTTTGTTTCATCAACTTTCCTGTGTACCAGTGTGTGGATGTTTCACAAAGTAATGTAGAAGAAAGCAATATCTCCCTGGTTTAGTTAGTTATTCAAAATATCTATATTTAACCTCTCCTAGCAGTGTAACACCTCCTCTGTATCAACACCAAAATTAGACCTAATTATCTTTTAATGCCAGGAACTAAACATCCTCAAACTTGATTCCCAGTGCTCAGAATAGGTATTCTGTGTACACTGGGTCTCGAGTTGCTGTTGTTTAAAAGACTTACTAATTTAAATTGTCATGTAATTGATGAAATCGAAGGAGTTAAAAGAGATTCTGATAAACATTTCCCTGTAAACTTGGGGGGAAAATGCAAAGCTGGTTCTTTTCTGAAGTGTTCTCATGTGTGTCCCAGAATTGATCCACACATGGTGCAAAGTCAAGACCCCAGGCTGGGTTTAATGAGACTGTTCCATTGTTGATGCATCAAGTTGTAAAAGGTGATGGACTTAAAATAAAAATAGGATTCCTGATAACTTCTAGACAAATATAATTATTTTCTTTTTTTTTTGTGACTTGATTGCTTTTGTTGACGGGGATTGTGGTAAAAGGCTCAGCTGAGTTAAAGCTTTCCTCAGTGGTTATAGTTCTTAAATGGAAGAACTGCATGTACCAAGTTCAGTAAAACATACTCCTTGTATTTGGAGAGGGTTGTAACATCCTGACAAATCAGAGGTATACAGCAGAGATGCTCTGTGACACTGTTTGGAGAAAGATTAGTATCTGGGGGAGTGGGCATTCAATTATTACAAATGTTCTTTGTTCCAGTGGGGAAAGGAGGGACTGAAATAAGTCTACAGCTAGGGAAGATGCTTTGTAAACCAGAACCACCTCCATGGTTCATCTACTGGTGAAATTTAGATCAAGTGCTAAGGTTGGATGGGCAGGTGAAGCAGGCGACTGCAGCTGAAAGAATCAGTAAATGCAATGAGACAAGACAAGTTTTATTAGACCACAGAACAGTTGCTGGTTCTTCTATTTTAAGCTTTTGTAAATTAATTTTGTTAAAATGATGCTTTTAATTAAGTCTCTGCTAATGACACGCTGGAGATGACTTTAATCCTACTTACTGCTTAGTAATGGTGAAGTTTTAGAGAAACTTCCTTCCTCCTTTTTGTGCTTGCAGTCCAACTTGATCAGGATGATTTGTCTATTGTTGATGTCCCTGTAGGGATGGGAGGAAGAGCCACAGGCATCCTCCCAACTGCTGTCTGCTTCTAATGAGTGGTGCTACCATGCAGCCATGGAACAAAGATCTAATGAGACCCCAAAGGAGTCGGAGCAACCACAATTTTCCTTGGAGCACCATTTTTAACTTTTCTTTGGAATAAGCCATGGTATTTCTTAGTGAGTTATTTAACTCTGTTCTTTGTCATCCTTCTTAAGCTTTTAACTGCTCAATTCTTTACAGCCTTTCAGGTGCAGTAGATGTATTTGCATTTCTTCCCAAAGTGTGCTGACATTGAAGCAAAGTCTAGAGATTGGCTAGTATTAGAGGAAGACTGGCTTGACAAATTATGTGCAAGCCTAGTACTTCTACAGTGGTTTTGTTGTATTTCTTTAGTTGTGTTGTGTTTTGTTTGTGGGGGTTTTTTTAAGTCTTCAATTGTAGCTGGTTTTTTCCTTTTTTTATTTTTATTTTTTTTCCTGAGCATGGAAAATTGTGTAGTTACCATACAAAGCTAGAATACTTTTTATCATGGCACTGGTTCCTTTCAGTCTTACAGTAAAGACTAAAAGAGGCAGGGCCTTGATTCAGTGATGTGGGAGATAACTAATTTTTCATAGGTAGCAATTTCACTTTGAGGGAAATGTGAAATGGATATTGCCTGCCAATAAATAAATAAAACTATGGGCTACTTGAAGTTGGTGAGGGGTATTCCACACTAATCAGTGCATTTTCTTTTTATAATGCCCTCTTGAAATGAATTTATCATTAACTAGTGTGTTAATCTCATAATTTATCAAGATGAGATTCTAATAATTCTTTCCCTTTGCAAAGGTATGCTGACCTCTAGTGTCAGTACATCAGGTTATTTTCTGTTTTGTGGTTTGTGATCAATAAAGAAAAATAAGTTCTAGGTTTCTGTGGCTCTGAAGTTCCAGGAATTTCTGATTTAATTTAGACTCAGTGATGCTACAAATTCCTCCAGCTCATACTCAGTTTAACTTGAACTTGTCAGCCAGATCTGACAAGTTCAATTTCTATATATAGAAATAAAAAATTCACCTTTGGGGATCTACTGCTTTTTACACTTGACTCTGAGCAGTAAAAATTAAGGTCACTGAATAAAATTACTGACTCTTGAACCTTTCCCAAACTTTCTATTTCTTTCAGGCATTCTTGTCCATCACTTATTGTATTGTATGGTCCGAGTGAATAAGTTGGGGTGTGTGTTTGTGTGTGGTTTTTTTGTTTGGTTGGTTTTTTTTGTTGGTGGTTTGTGTGTGTGTGTGTTTTGTTTGTTTTTTGTTTGTGTTTTTTGGATTTTTTTAAAGCTAATTTTGAAAGAAGAAAAGTCAAGTTGCTTTTTTTGGGTGTGCATTCATCCTATGTAATCTGGCTGGTGTTTTTTTCCTCACTATTCTGTCAGTGTCTTCAACAGAACTCAAAAAGAACTTGTTTCTTTCTCATTCAGAAATAATTGTAGAAAAAAGAAATTAAATCTCTGTTTTTCCTGGTGTGTTTGCACCACTTCATGGGTTTGTTTTCATGCTGCTTTAAGTATCTTTGGCTTCTCCTGAAGCCAGAGCACTCTCTAATGCTAGGAAGTTTTCTAATTTTAAATATCCACTTACATTTCCTTCTGCAGATTTTGTGGGTATTACTGTCTTTGTTTCTTTACTGTCTCTTCAAACCACAGAAGCTGCTGCTTGTCTATATTTTTCTGACCTTTAAATACAAAGTGCAGAATTTCTGTGGAGGTAACTTCAGTCCATTTATTTCCCAAAACATCCAGATGGTGTTGTGGATCTGCCCCTTTGCTTCTGCAGAACAGGGAAGACAACATGATTCTTTGCTATTAGTACTGCATTAATACATTCCTAAGATATGACATATTTGAAATGTGACAATCAAATGGTAAGGAGCTGGGACTTTTGTTTCCTCTCCCACCCAACTCTTCCTTGCCTTTTTCTGATGATCTGAAAAACAACCAGAATTATCTAGGAGCTCTGAACGTGACAAAGATGCTCAGCATTGTCACTTTGAATCCCTGCATTGGCAGTGTATAGCTCTGCAGATTATTCCATGTGCTAGATAATTGGAATATGTATATTCTGAAACATAACTCACTAAAACCTTTCTAATATAATGGAGTTTTATCTGTTACCTGTCAGAGGGATCTAATTTTTAGATTAATACAGTATTGTAGTTTATTTTTTTTATTTGAGAAACCAAAAATTCCAGTAAAGCTGAGCTGCAGTGCTACTCAACTCTTGGAGCAGTTTCAAAGCAACAAGCTTACTCCAGTGCCAAATATTCACGGCGGGTCTATAAACAACCTAATATTTGATTTAGATTTTCTTTTTTTTTTTTGAGCAGTTTGGCAGAGGTGACCTAAATGCTGAAAGGGAGGTTAGGGAGCCTGGGATGGGTCTTGAGCTTCCTGTACCCTCTGGCAGCACCCAGCAGAGAGAATTTCCTTTTAGCTTCTTTTTGTTAATGGGAAGGCTCTTCTTACTCAACAATGAACGGAGGAGAAACTTGGTGTTAAATGGGTGTTCATAAGAATTTGCATCTTCTTTTGTAAGGAACTGACATGTTAATAAGCATAAATATCGCTTTAAGCCAGATAAACATATGAACTCGAACACTGCTAAGTGTCACATTTTAAAAATGGAACTTTGGGTACTGAAGAATAGATCCTAGATTAGCAAAATCTTACAAAATGGAGAGAAAATGAAGCGTTTAAAGTAATTTAAATCTTACAGGGTTAGCTGGCTGGTAACTACCGTTACTTCTGTTAACCTACATTTCATGAAAACATTATTTTTACTGATCACCCACTTTCATGGCAAAAAAATCCCAAAA